>RJWK010046319.1:0-17683 GCA_004363435.1 Platanista minor | reverse complement strand
TATCATTATTCTGAATTCTTTTTCAGATAGACTGCCTATTTCCTCTTCATTTGTTAGGTCTGGTGGGTTTTTATCTTGCTCCTTCATCTGCTGTGTGTTTTTCTGTCTTCTCATTTTGCTTATCTTACTGTGTTTGGGGTCTCCTTTTTGCAGGCTGCAGGTTCGTAGTTCCCGTTGTTTTTGGTGTCTGTCCCCAGTGACTAAAGTTGGTTCAGTGGGTTGTGTAGGCTTCCTGGTGGAGGGGACTAGTGCCTGTATTCTGATGGATGAGGCTGGATCTTGTCTTTCTGGTGGGCAGGTCCACGTCAGGTGGTGTGTTTTGGGGTGTGGCCTTATTATGATTTTAGGCGGCCTCTCTGCTAATGGGTGGGTTGTGTTCCTGTCTTGCTAGTTGTTTGGCATAGGGTGTCCAGCACTGTAGCTTGCTCGTCTTTGAGTGAAGCTGGGTGCTGGTGTTGAGATGGAGAACTCTGGGAGATTATCGCCATTTGATACTATGTGGGGTTGGGAGGTCTCTTGTAGACCGGTGACCTGAAGTTGGCTCTCCCACCTCAGAGGCACAGCACTGACTCCTGGCTGCAGCACCAAGAGCCTTTCATCCACACGGCTCAGAATAAAAGGGAGAAAAAGTAGAGAGAGAGAAAGAGAGAGAGAGAGAGAGAAAGAAAGAAAGAAAGAAAGAAAGAAAGAAAGAAAGAAAGAAAGAAAGAAAGAGAGAAAGAAAGAAAGAAAGGAGAGAAAGAGATAGAGAGGAGGGAGGGAGGGAGGGAGGGAGGAAGGAAGGAAGAAAGGATGGATAAAATAGAATAATGTTAGATAAAATAAAAGAAGGTTATTAAAATTAAAAATTATTAAGATAGAAAAAAAATTTTTTTTAAGTTAAAACAACAGCAACAACAACAACAAAAAACAGACAGATAGAACCCTAGGACAAATGGTGAAAGCAAAGCTATACAGACAATATCTCACACAGAAGAATACACATACACACTCATAAAAAGAGGAAAAGGGGAAAAAAAAATAAATCTTGCTCTCAAAGTCCACCTCCTCAATTTAGGATGATTCGTTGTCTATTCATGTATTCCAGAGATGCAGGGTACATCAAGTTGATTGTGGGGATTTAATCCGCTGCTCCTGAGGCTGCTGGGAGAGATTCCCTTTTTCTTCTTTCTTTGCACAGCACCCGGGGCTCAGCTTTGGATTTGGCCCCGCCTCTGTGTGTAGGTCGCCGGAGGGTGTCTGTTCTTCGCTCAGACAGGATGGGGTTAAAGGAGCCGCTGACTCGGGGGCTCTGGCTCACTCAGGCCGGGGGACGGGAGGACACGGAGTGCAGGGAGAGCCTGCGGCGGCAGAGGCCGGCGGGACGTTGCACCAGCCTGAGGCGCGCTGTGCGTTCTCCCGGGGAAGCTGTCCCTGGATCACGGGACCCTGGCGTTGGCGGGCTGCACAGGCTCCGGGAGGGGAGGTGTGCAGAGTGACCTGGGCTCGCACACAGGCTTCCTGGTGGCGGCAGCAGCAGCTCTAGTGTCTCAGGCCCGTCTCTGGGGTCCGCGCGGGTAGCCGCGGCTCACGCCCGTCTCTGGAGCTCCTTTAAGCAGAGCTCCCAATCCCCTCTCCTCGCGCACCAGGAAACATAGAGGGAAGAAAAAGTCTCTTGCCTCCTCGGCAGGTCCAGACTTTTTCCCGGACTCCCTGCCGTTTAGCCGTGGTGCACTAGCCCCCTGCAGGCTGTGTTCATGCCGCCAACCCCAGTCCTCTCCCTGTGCTCCGACCGAAGACCGAGCCTCAGCTCCCACCGCGCCCGCACAGACGGGGTAAGCAGACAAGCCTCTCGGGCTGGTGAGTGTCGGTCGGCGCCGATCCTCCGTGCGGGAATCTCCGTTTTGCCCTCCGCGCTCCTGTTGCTGTGCTCTCCTCCGCGACTCCAAAGCTTCCCCCTTCTACCACCCGCAGTCTCCGCCCGCGAAGGGGCTTCTCAGTGTGTGGAAACCTTGCCTGCTTCACAGCTCCCTCCCACTGGTGCCGGTCCCTTCCCTATCCTTCTGTCTTTGTTTTTTCTTTTTTTTTTGTTTGCCTACCCAGGTACGTGGGGAGTTTCTTGCCTTTTGGGAGGTCTGAGGTCTTCTGCCAGCGTTCAGTAGGTTTTCTGCAGGAGTTGATCCACGTGTAGATGTATCTCTGGTGTATCTGTGGGGAGGAAGGTAATCTCCGCGTCTTACTCTTCCGCCATCTTGTCTCTCTCCACTCCTGTAATGTCTTTTAAAAACCTATGCCTTAGGGCTTCCCTGGTGGCGCAGTGGTTGAGAGTCTGCTTGCCGATGCAGGGGACACGGGCTTGTGCCCCGGTTCGGGAAGATCCCACACGCCGTGGAGCGGCTGGGCCTGTGCCTCCTAAGCCTGTGCTCCGCAACGGGAGAGGCCACAGCAGTGAGAAGCCCGCGTACCGCAAAAAAAAATAATAATAATAATAAAAATTAAAACCTACTCCCCCAAGTGCAACTTCATTAGAAGTCAGCTGGCCTTCTGACCAGCATTTCAGACTCTGATTATTACATCAAAATCCATTAAACACATAAAAACTCCAATTTAACCTCAGGTGTCATAAAAGAGAATGGAGTGATTATAAGAAAGTGATCTAATACTATGCAAAGTGTGGGAATAATAATATGAGGGATTTATGCAGCACCTTTTGTCTAAGGAACTAAAAGAATATCCTAACCTCTGTCTAGTGGAGTAGGTTTTGATTTTTTTTGTTGTTGATTAGTTGACCTTGCATATGTCCAAGTTTCCCTCCCTGGTGTCAAGGGACCGTCATCGTTGCCCCAGTAGAAATCAAGGTATGGCTGTTTCTTCCTCTTTAGGCATCTAGATCTTGTGCATGTTCAGGGGAACCGTTCAAGCCTAATAGTGTATTGGTCAGTGTCCGTGCCCAGTAAGACAGTGGTTGTCACACTTAACTGTGCCTAAGAACCACTTGGAGATCCTATTAAAATGCAGATTCTTGGGGCCTGCCTCCAGAGATTTTAATTCGATGATTTTAGATTGGACTGAAGAAATGAATTCATCCAGCAATTATGTGTGCTGCACACAGTTACAGACGCAAGGGGAATGCAAATGAAGAAACAGACAGAAATCCACTCATGGTTTATCTGCATTTGTAGTGGGCCTCCAGGTGATGCTGAGACTGACAGCCACTCTCCCAAAGGCCACACCTTGAGGACCAGAGCAGCAGCACATGCCAACTAGCTACAAATGTCGTCTCTGCCATACTGATGGCCGTACTGATGGAAACTTAAAACATTTCCAAACTCTGATTATTCTTCTTCTCCACTGGTACCTACTCCTTGGTCATAATCTTCTAGAATTTTTTTATTCAAGAACAATGGGTCCTTTCAGACCTTCTAAGCAAGACTGTTTGCTCTAAGTTTGTTGCTTTTTCATTCCAGTATCACACATCATTTGCACTGATTTCTCAAAGGATCTCCCTAGTATCAAAGTCTTTAAAGAGAATCAAGAAACATATGACTGTTCCAGGGGCTTTGGCAACAGGAATGATCAAAAATATGTCTGGATTTGACCTCCAAGTGTCGGAAGACAATTGATTTGTCTAGTTCCAACCTAACCTAAGGGTTTGCCTTGAATGGAAATTAGTCTTGGACTAGACTTACCCCAAGTCATTTCATTTTCATTTTCCTTTCTACGTTATAGCATTTTGAATGGGGAAAATCAGCTTTTATTAATGACCCGCACTTCCTCTGGAATGAAGGCTCTGGTCTGGAATGCAGTTGATTAGTTTCTTGAAATCCTTTGATGCATCAATGTTAAAGATATATTGGCATCTTAGCTGACCCAGACCAACAGAGCAAATGAAACACAGATGCACAATGGCATTGCACTAAAAAAAAAAATACTCTTTTTATGTGCAAATCTACCTTTAAAAATACATATTAAGAAGCAGAGCTGAAGTATAAAAAATTCGTTTCACTCTAGCAAACCTCAAGTGCCCAAAGCTGACAACAAATGATTCAGTGAGTAAACTAAAGGTAGAACAAAGCAACAAGGGCAAATAAGACTTGAAGTTAGTGAAGAAAATGAAGAACTAAAAGATAACTAATAGATTTCAGGTTCATTGAAAAATGTATCTAGGGAGATTTCTTAAGTAATATTTCATTTAGTCCATATTTTATTTGTTAGTTATGTCCTGCTTTCTTCCTCAAAGGATTTGGGCTGCCCTATTCTTTCCTTTACCTGGTGCAAGATAACACTGTAAAGGAAAAGATCTTCCTTTCATCTTCATCTTCTCCCTCCCCTCAAGTTCTACAACCACTTAGGAATTTCAAACAGGGTAAGGAAAGCACATTACTTATCTTATGATAAGTTTTCCAACATCCACTATAATCTCTGTCATTTTAATAGATATATTTTTTTATCAATCTTAGAGGCCTTGGCAGCTCCCCAAAACTGTGACTCTATAGGTATGTATTATGTTTGTAACTGATGGCACGGGTAAACATCTTGCTTTATTTCCATTTTTTAAAAGGAACTGCAAAATTTTAAAAAAAGAGGTCTGCAATTTTTGGAACTGACCTTTCTTTTCCGAGTCCTTGAGGGCCTCTTCCTCCTGCATACGTATTTTAAACACCTGCATGTGCATCTAGTATGTAACTGTTTCACTCATTATTATAAATATTTTCCCACATTGTTACACACTTTAACCTTTAAAAGTTTAAGAGTTACCATTTTTAATGGCTATGTAATAGTCCAGAAAGTTGATGTGTCATTATAACACAGGAAAAGGAAGGGAGATATTTGAGCAGATAGCCATGACACAGTCTGCAAAATGAGCTACACCACTGTTATTTATAGCATGCTGGAGCATTAATATTCCAGGGAGAGAAGTCTCGTACCAAAGAGTTTATTACTGGGAGGGCTTGTTTATCAGACATGCAGAAGATGAGAGCTGTCTTGGTCTCAGTTTTGTTTTGAAACCCCTCTTTATTCATTTCCTGTATTAATATCCTTCGAGGGACAACGAGTTCTGCAAAAAGCAGAGAGAACAGTGGAAATGAAACAACTCACCCCGCCTTCTGCACAGTGGCTGGGAGGTGAGCATTGGGTGCCCTCTGACACCCTAACACACACACATGCACCCCACTTCAGTGGAGTCACGGTGCAGAGGGAATACAGTGTACGAGGCAGTAGAGTGTAATGGCAGACAAGCAAGTCCTCTGGAGCCAGACTTTGCCCTTGCATTCATGGATCTTAACCATTTTCATCAGTAAAAATGAGGACATAATAATAGCACTTACTCCCTAGGGTTGTTGTGGAGATTATATAAAGAACAGGACTGGGCATATGGTAAACATCATATAAGTGTTCATTGTTATCATTACTTTTCCACTCACTTTTGAAGGAGAGCACAGCAGAGATCAAAGTGCCAGGTCACTAACTGGGCAGCCACCCCATCAATAATAGTAAAAGGCAAACTGTCCAGTGCAATCCTGGCCCCTTTTTCTTGTATCCACTTGTTTTACATGAATTTTAACCCAGCGGTAATACCTGAGACCTTGCGTGTGTATTTTAAGCCAAGAACTAAAGAAAAATTTCTGGAAGTTTAAGCCTTAGTTTCAACTTCACACACATAGCCTGTCTGAATGATGATGGCATTTAGTTAGTCCAAGACCCTCCCATCACCCCTACTAGCTGCCATTTATTCATTGCCTACTACCTGCCAGGACTCTATCAGGCACTTCATATAACTATCCCTAGTGTTCCCAACAATCTTTCGGGATAGGTGGTGTTGTTATTGTTGTTATTATTATTATTATATGTTCCATTTTACAGATGTTGGAACTTGTGGCCAGAAAGATAAAGTGATTTGCTTAAAGCCAGTTGACTCAGAATTTGGAATTTAAATTCAGTTCTGTATAATTCCTGAGTCTATTCTTTTCCCACTGCACCCACTCCTGTGCATTGTGATGTATGCACAAAGATGACGAGTCCTGGGGCCTGGTGTTGCTGATTAAGTTAACCGGTTAATGCACACAGCTGCTTTGCTGAACTGTTCAGTGCTTCCTACACATCCCAGGCTCAATGCCAGCCCTACAAATTCCCCTCCACCTCCCCACACCCACACCTGCATTTCAGACTCAGCATCTATGCTCCTGACCCTGGCCTGCAATAGATCCTCCACCCTGCTAATGAAAAGAGTTAGGCATAGTTGACACAGAGACAATCAGGTCAAGCCTGCCGGCACTGGCCCTACCTATCACCTCTCCCTCTCTTCTCATGTCTGGTGACCTTCTGTCTCACCTTTATCTCCACAGCCCACTCTTCAACTTCTTCTTCTTGCTGAACGCCATGGAGACCCCTCCTGTCATTTCCCCTTAATCCCCAGCTGGCACTGGGCACACGAATCCCTGATTACACTCTTGGAAGTGAGGGTACACACACCAGCCTTGGGATGGAAGCTGGGAGAAGGTGAAATGAGAGATTTGTAGATGATTCATACTGAGTTGCTTTCTGGAACCTCAGGCGTAAGAGGTTCTCACTCACTCAAGGCCCAGACTAAGATCACAGGGTCAGCGTGAACTGCCATTAGGGGCTGAATTGTGTCCCCTCAAAATTCATGTGTTGAAGTCCTAACTCCCAGTCCCTAAGAATGTGAGCTTATTTGGAAACAAGGTCGTCACAGATGTAATTAGTTAAGAGGAGGTCGGACAGGAGTGGCCTAATTCGATGACTGGTGTCCTTATGCAAAGGGGAATTTGGACACAGACATATGCTCACAGAGAAAATGTCACATGAAGATGACAGCAGAGATCAGGGTGAGGCTTCTACAAGTCGGGGACCAAAGATTGCCAGCAAACCACCAGAAGCTAGGAGAGAGGCCTGGCACCGAGTCCTCTCACAGCCCTGAGAAGGAACCAACCCTGCCAACAGCTTGATTTGGACTTCTAGCCTCCAGGACTGTGTGTAAGTCCCCCAGTTTGTGGTACTTGTTATGGCAGCCCTAGGAAACTACTAAGCTGGAGAGATACACAAAGGAGTCCTCTGAAAGCTACTGCAAAACCTGTTCATGGATCAGGCGGTTGCACGTGGAGTCAAGGCTGTGGGCCTGCTTCCTGGTAGGGCTACCGGTGCAGTTCACAGACAGCCCCAATCCTTCCCTGAAGTTCTTTGGAGACACTTCTAGGCTATGACTAACTCAGCCTTGCCAAATGCCACAGGCCATCTTTGGTACCGGCCTGCGGAGATGGAATAAGTTAGTTTTTAATTAAGCCCTGTGTTACCTCCACCCTAGGTACACTTTATGACTTTCATGGGCCTCTGGCACTTTGGTTTTTGTGGGCTCCTTCCTCCATTAAAAAAGAATCAAAACACGTTAAAAATATTTGAGGGCTTCCCTGGTGGCGCAGTGGTTGAGAGTCCGCCTGCCGATGCACGGGATGCGGGTTCGTGCCCCGGTCCGGGAAGATCCCACATGCCGCGGAGCGGCTGGGCCCGTGGGTCATGGCCGCTGGGCCCGCACTGCTCCGCAACGGGAGAGGCCACAGTGGTGAGAGGCCCGCGAACTGCAAAAACAAACAAACAAAAAAAATTTGACATATGAGTGTGTTTCAAGTTTGGTAATTGCAATCATTGTTGCTTTTGTTGTGGTCATCCATTTACAATGCTTGGTGTCAGTCTATTTATCTCTTGTAAACGTAAAATACAGTGTGTGTGTGTGTGTGTGTGTGTGTGTGTGAAAAAAAATATTTGACAACTTCAGTGGGGTAAAGACAAGTATAATCTATGCTGGATCCGTCATTCTTTATTCCTTACAATTATATTAATTTTTCTTCATATTTTAAAAGAAATTAAAACTAAAACATTTCTGGGGGCCCCTAAAAGCATTAGGGACCCCCGACACTTTGTCCCTCTTTGGCTAAGTCAGCCCTGCCTACAGGTAAAATGAGTGAGCCCTTGGGGAATCAAGAAACCTCCCTCCACTGGGTGATCTTGCCACCAAGAAATGAGCCTTGGAGAGATCTGTGGACAAGTGTGTTGGGTCTAAGCAATTTCTCTAGCCTTTGAAAGTTATGCAGTTGCTGCCCGGGTTGCATTTCTTGTGGCAAAAAATCCATAGTTTGCCTTACACTTTTCCTTTTCCTCAGGATGAACCAAAAAATAAATACTCCCAGGTATAGACAGAGAGCCATGCTACATATTAGCTGCCACCATCTGCAAGTGTGGGACCATAAATCGACACCCCTTCCCACCGAGGCAGCCTTTGTAGGCTGTCAGAACCATACATAAAACACTCTCCTCTGTTTTATCGGCCTTCCTGATTTACTTTATATACAGTCTCCAAGTTAAATACCAACAGAAGCACCCGAAAATATATTCTCTTGCAGCCCCTGTCTGAAAACCACATTGCCCAAATAATGTCTGCCCATTCATCATATACTTCCTAATACCTGAGTGTCATTCTGGGAGCTATAGATCCCTACAGCAGTGCCCCATGAAACACATGAGCACAGAGAAGGGGAAACAGAACCTCCAAGTGAAGTCCCAGGCGTTTTAAAAGTGAGTGTGTTTCAAAAATGAGACTAAGCAATTGGAACAGTAGGTGTCTGGCTCCCCTTTAGTGGGGCTTTTACTGGCTTCCTTTAATGTTATATTTGAATCTATCTTCCTTTAATGCATGCCTCCTAGCAATAGGAGCGGTGGTAACAAATTGAATAAATAAGCCCACACTAAATGATTCTCCCTGGAAACCATTAGGAAATGTCTGTGTTTATGCAGAATTCCAATTACTCTCTGCAGAGGATCCAGGAGCTTTGGTTTCTAGTCAGTGACAAGCCACTGGAACACAAGTATCAGAAGGCAGAAAGCAATCCCCAGATACAGGTTATCAGTATGAGAATGGGAGGGCCAGAGAGGAAGTGCATCTGGGTTTGAATATCAGCTTTGCAACAACTATAGGATGATACCTTGGAGTGCACGATTCCTCATCACAAAATGGAGATAATGCCAATGGTGGACAATGTTGACTGGGAATTCAGTCTCCATCCCCTCCCGCTGATTTTGGTTAGGTAACTAGCTATTCAGGGCTAGCTTCATGGATGTGTGACCTGTGCAGTCACGTGAGGCCTCATGCTCCAAGGGCTCCATGCTTGGTTACATGCTGTGCAATGACCATCTTGAAATTCTTAATATTTGTATCTTTGAACTTGTGATTTGTAAGTAAAATCTGATGGGACAGTGGAAAGTGTAGTGTGCACGTGAGCAGAGGAGATACAACATCATATGCCACCTTGTTCACAACTTCTGTGATCAAGGATAATTCTGTTCTCCTCACTGGTGAATGGTTCACTCAAATCAGATCAATGAGAAGATTTCTAGGGGTTTCTGGAAAAGTTCTGTCTCCTACTTCCAGAACTGACTCTCTCTATTCCATCCTTCTGCAAGAATAAGGATGAAGCCAATGTACAGAGCAGGGCAGAATCAAGAGAATCACAGAAAACCAGAGCTAGAGCTTCTGGGCTAAGCAACCTAAGTGTTGGCCCTCCCTGTGGACTTTCAGGAATGTGAACCAACCATTTTATTGTTGCTAAATCCAGTTTCAGATGGATTTCCTGTAACTTGATGCTGAAAGCATACCAATAATTATCTGTTGACTGGGTGGACAGATGTGTACAGCAATGAAAAACCAGAAGTCACCCCTGGCACTGGACCAGCCAATGAATACCTGATGGGTCTTAAAGGAGGTGGGGAGCTGATGGGTGACGAGCAAGGAAGAGGCAGTCCTGGAAGGAAGGGGCACCATGGCGTGTTCAAGGGCATGAGGCAGACAAACATAAGGGGGCTGAGAGGGACACAGTCTGAAGATGCAATGGTTCATGCAGGGAGAGTGGGCACCATGGAGAAACTGCCCTGGCTTTTTGAGGGTCCAGGGTTTTCCTGAGGTTATGCAGACCCTGTGCTGGGGCATAGCTCAGAAGTGCCTGCGTGGTGAAGAGTTCTGTGGTCACGCAGTCATGGTATGACCTTTGGAGCTAGTTTCTTATCACCTCGTTCAAGCAAAGGCACTTTACCAAAATATTAATCGCTCAGTTTTGGTGTCCAACCACATGGGTTTGAAACCTCACTAATAGTATATCCTAGGCAAGTTATTCTATCATTCATTCTGTGTGAAATGAAGGCAGAATTAAGGTACTAGTAGTATCTATTTCTCCCTTTCTTATGAGGTCATCCAGTGTTTGGCACTTGGCAAGCGTTCTTTGGATGGTCATTGTTGTTATTAATAGTCTTTTAATTGCTCTACATCGTTCCTTGCAGGGGAGATTACTTTGGGGTCCCACTGCCCAACAGTCTCCTATCCCCTCCCCTCATCGTTAAACGTTTGGAGCCCTCCATCATAGATCACAAACCCCTCTTTCACCTTCCTGGTACCTTCTGCAGTGGCCCCCAAGCTGCAGGATGAATGCCTTCTGGGCACCGAACTGAGTGTGCCTGTTTCTGCCTCCCTGCCATTTAGGCTGGAGGAGGATGCTGAAGAGACTCTTTGGATTGAATTCAACAACAGCCAGGCAACCTCTCGGGCTCTACCCAATCATCATGGCAATGCCCTGAGTGACTTGAGTCCTGGCCCACTTAGAATTTATAGAAGAAAAGCTAAAACTCATACAAGAAATACTTATGTGGCTGATTTCACTTGATTTATAAGGACTTCTCAAGTGAAAGAAACATATTTTCACCATATTGTACAGTGCTGTCTGCTTCCCAAGGCCATATCTGGCCACATTTTGTGTTTTTTTTTCACAGACCCCTGCATCACTTGGCCACAGGAATCAGATATGACCCTGTTAGGTACTGCATATTTTCTTAGTTTATCCATTTTCAGATATTTGTTCAATACCTATTACATGCCAGGTACAATTCAGTGAACTGTTTTGTATAGTTATCTGCATTCTATATATTCTGTATAACTGATGATGTTACACATATCACATATATACTTTTGCATTTCCAAATACTTAGAATAAAACTTCAGAGAAAATATGCAATTTAAACCACAAACTACCCTTAAGAACTTTCCTTCAAAACTTCAACCAAGAATAGTACAGTTAGAAATTCAACTGGTTTCTGTCCTCTGGATTAGTATAATCCTTCTGAGGTTGACGTCGGAATGTAGTTCCACTCAGCACATCATTACCACTAATATTTACAGCTTGCTTTTAAAAAGTAAACAAATTAGGAGAAACCAGAAAAATTTTAAGCCACCATGCCCCAAACTTTCCATGAATCTTTATTATCATGATGTGATAAAAACAAATAAAAATTCTTGTATATAGTTCAATACCAGAAGATGATGCTGCATCTGCAGAACATCTGACATATACAACGTTTTAAAATTTCTTTTTTAATGAAGATGCAGAATAAAGCATGCTCTATGTCTGGGCACAAAAATCCTGTATGTTATCAATTATTTGAAACACACAGTACACGTGGCCAACAAACACATAGAACTGGCCAATGTTTTTGGTAAGATTATGGGGATGGGGAGAGCTTGCTTGCAGCTGTTATGTTAATTAAGGGAAAAAATGACTCATCTGCCACACCGTCTCTCAGTCGGGCTACCAGGCCTTTTTCTGCTTGGCTCTGAGATGATACGGAGTTAGGAAGCTGATGCCTAGTCTCTGGCTCCAGTTGGTTCCCACAAGGAGCAAATCCTGAAGAGGACATTCTGGCAGGCTGAGTTGCAGCTTCTTATCTGGCTAATTCTCCGTCACATGTAGGCTTGGGATGGGGGTACAAAGGATTGCCTTCCCCCATGTGGATGTGGCTAAGGTTGGGGGCAAGGACCAGACTGGGCTGGGGCCTATAGAAGCAATCAATTAACAAGAGTGGGAGGCTGAACAGAGAGGCAGAGCTGGGGTGGCATTTTGAGCCTCACTTTGCAGTTGTTTTGCTTTGTTCTTCTGCATAATTTGCAGGTAGCATTAGCTCCATACAGGACACAACATAGCCATCAATACTGTCAGCTTGGCTTGCAAGATCCGAGAATAGTGCAGTTTGGGTTAAGTGTCTCTTTGTAAGTTTCCGAGGGCCAAAATCAGACATGATGAATAAACACTTTCTGGTAACTGCTGAGACATAGATCATGACACAGACTGAACATATGTTATAAAAAATGATGATTCTCATGCATCCAGTCTTTATCTATGAGGAAGTGGCACCTCTGTCACTTTTCTATGGGCTCGTGTTCCCTAACAGTGGTGACAGTCATTCTATCAACTGATGCAAATCAAAGATGAAGATGAACACAAGGATAGAAAACATTTAAAATGCATGATGTTCATTTCCACAATTTAACCATTAATGTGCATCAAAAGTATTTGATAAAATAAATATCCCAGGGCTTCCCTGGTGGCGCAGTGGTTGAGAGTCCGCCTGCCGATGCAGGGGACGCAGGTTCGTGCCCCGGTCCGGGAAGATCCCACACGCCGCGGAGCGGCTGGGCCCGTGAGCCATGGCCGCTGGGCCTGCGCGTCCGGAGCCTGTGCTCCGCAACGGGAGAGGCCACAGCAGTGAAAGGCCCGCGTACCGCAAAAATAAATAAATAAATAAATAAATAAATAAATAAATAAATATCCCACTGATTTTAAAAGTTAGTGAAAATCACGTTATCCTTCTTTTCGTTTTTCCTATTCCACTTTCTGGATGTGCTAAAAAGCAATCAGATGCCAGGAGGGTAGCTAAACTTCAAGAGGGAAGATTCATCAAGTACCTGTTTGTTGTGGGCCTAGTTCTCTAACCAGAGTGTCCCACTGTTCACAAACCTTTCCTCCTTCCCAACACTGGAGGCCAGTAGAGTTATTTTTCCTTCTAGCCCTGGTGATGGGATGAATTAACAATCACCTTCTTGCATCCTTCCACTGCCCCCTCCACCATGACTACTCCAAGGGGGTACAACAGTTTACTCTCATGTGGTACATTAGAGTAAGCTCCACCCACCCAGGAACGGAAAGGAAGACAACCATGGACAGCTAAGTAGTTTATCTACAGAGGCAGCAGAGCTAAGGGGCAAAAGAGGGTCATGTGGTGGGGCCTGTTCTATCAGAAGGGAAAGACCACGGTCATAGCCATGGCAGAAAGATTCTTTGAGATGAAATTAGGCTGCTACGTTTAAGAAGAAAGTTGCATACCTGTTTACCTTAGCTGCAGCTCCCTTAGGTGGAGAGCCTGGTCTGGGATTGGAGCGCCCCAATTCATCAATGTCTGGGGCCCATCACTATCTTTCTCCAGACCTTGCAACACCCAAGAAGAGGAAACACTGACAAAGACCACTGAGACGCCAAGGCATTACTCAAGTTGCAAGTCAGAGGAAGGGGCTGAGAATCCACTCCTCTTTCAGAGGAGGGGGTGGAGATTTCTGGGGCAAGATGATAGGCTGCACAGCGGGTGTTGGGGTTAGAGGACTCTACCCCAGAAAAACACAAGTCATGGGGGTCTTTGTTTAGGTGGTTCTTCCCATTTGTGGCACAAGAGGACACTGAGTGAGTTGCCATCTTTGGTTGTGTCTGCTTCCACCAAGGCTTCACTACCCTCCAGTTATTACCATCCCAAACCATTTTTGGGACAGATGCCAGCATCCTGGAGGTCACTAGGAAAAAAACTCCAGAAGCTAAAGACATGATGATGATGCAACATCTTGTTTCTGCAGGTTAGTGAAGATTCCTCTAACAGTGACTTGTATGACCGAAGTTATATTCACCTTAACCACCAAATAAGATGGCAACCCAATATGTTATGAAATTCTTCTGCTTCCTAAATTTCTTTGAAAAAAAATCTTTTAAAAACTGTCCAAACTTAAAGGTGAGAGGGCACATGGAACATTTGAATCAAGAGCTCACAGCAGAGAAATTCAAGGGTAAGATGTAACAGTATGGTGAGAGCGCACAAGCCCAACATGGTAAGGAGGCCAAGATGCTCAAGTCTTTTATGCTAGAATCGTCATAAACGTGCAAACAATGATGATGAGAATTCATTGAGTGCTTACAAAGTGCCAGGCACTCTCTTAAGTGCTTTTTGTGTAATAACTTGTTTAACAAACAAATGTTTGGCAATCAAGTGCAAACAGAAAAGAGAAAAATCCCTAATGTTTCCCTCAAAAGCCATAATAAAATTCAAATGCTCTTCGTCCTTGATACAGTTCATCATTCACTAATCATTGATAGAATCCTTAGACAACAAGCAAGCAGACACCAATGTGGTAAGGCCAACTCTACTAGATTTTCCTAATGATGAGTTTCCCATCAGAGGTCCCCGGCATTGCAGCCTGTTATGGAAGTGGGTACCAGTCTTTTCATGGTAAAGATTTAGGTTGAAATAACACCCAGTTTTTTGAGCAACATAAATTGAAGGAGCATTATCTAAATAAGTAAATTATCTTCTAATCAAAGCTAATTAACTGTCTTTTTCTGTTTATAATTCATTAGTTTTTAAAATGTGTTACTATACAAAACATACAAGTCATTAATTAAAATTCCTGCAATCAAATTAGGCTCTGTGGGTCTGGAAACTTTAACAGATAATGTATAGGGGTCGGCATGGCAACTCAGCAAGTTGTAATTCTGTACCTTCCTGGGCAAAGACGTAGAAAGAAGACAATATTGGGGATATACCAGCACCAGAAATCAAGTTAATCTGTGACTCAAGCCCTCTGTAATTTTGTTTGCTAGCCATTCACCATGTGGAGGAAAAACAGATAGTAAGAAGGCATAAAAGATCTCATTTCAAAGCTCCCTAAAACTGTCAGTTCCACTCCCTCAAATTGCCATTTCCTCAGCAGAGCAGGAAATGGGAAGAGAATGCAAGGAGATGGTGGTGTCATAAAAAAATGAGCTTGAAGGAGAAAGTGGAATCTTTGCTTCCGAATGGCAGGTGCTTTCCCCGGAGGAAGGATTCTGTGTAATCCTTGGATTAGAGCCCACCCTCAAATCAGTGTTATGGGCCAATTACCAACCTGGAACAACGCGGAAGCCATGGCACCAAACTCACAAGCTGCAGGCACACTCTCCCTTTCCAGTACATGCAAGAATGGAATTTATCAGGCACTGAGTTCTTACCATCTTCCAGGGTAGTTGATTATATATTGGAGATCGAATGGGTGACCATCGACTCTCATCCACCCACCCATTTTGTGAAGCAGGGCACAATCGATGAAAACTTTTCAGCCTTTTTGTGTAATTCTTCACTTCCTCTTTCGCCTTATTCAAACTTCACTGAATCGGGGTTCTCTGAGACAGTCTCCCGCCCCCCCTACCACATCAGTCCCAGTTTCTCCGTTTAACGTACTTATATGAAAACTGATGGATTATAAGATCTAGTTACTGGGCAGATAACTTGCCAAATGCGGACAGGAAAGGTAAACAATAGCCATAATAACCTCGAGGACATTACTAATGGAAGGGATGTAAATTACTTCGCTTTTTAAATTCCAAAAGGTTAGCAACAATGGAATCAGTTGCATGGCTGTCCTCAATAGTGCTCGTCCCGTGTTATGTTATTTGCAGTGAAGGCAACTACCCCCCTGCCTGGGGACACAGGGGTAGGGGCTCATCCAAAGTCAATGATTTTAGAATTGGGACAAGCGTGGGGGTCAGAGAAGGGTTCTCTTCTTAGATGATGATAAGTGTGATGAATGTGTCTAGAAGGCAGTCACAGATAACATATTAGCAAATAAAGTAAATGATTTCTTAGTTACCAAGACAACTCCAATTTTGGGGGGGGCGGTTTACACTGAAGACAATTTCATTTATTAGGAGTTGATTCACAAGAGGAATTTATTCAACTTCCTAACTTTGTAATGGGACATTATTTATGAAACAATTCATGGGGGCTAGGGAGGGACTCACTGCTAAGTTAGCTGGCCACACTTGAACCCAGGGATTTGGGATAGTCTACTTTTCAACACAAACCAGCAGCCACGTGCTAAGAAACCACAGTGGTAATGAAAGCTGTGCTGTTGCATAAATGGCCTTTGTCAGCTGCTACAATGTGGCATGAAAAGGACACCCGGGCAACTTTGCTTGTAATGGATCCCTTTCTATCCCGGTTCCCACAGAACTACCTCTAGTCCCTTCTTGACCACATTCACCAGAGGAAAACACTTGACTGAAATTAGCTTGATAATGTGTGATGGTTACACAACTTTGTGAATGTGCTTAATGCCACTAAATTTTACACTTAAAAATGGCTAAAATGGTAAACTTCATGTTATAGATATTTTACAACAATAAAAATGAGATTAAAAATGGTAGACTTCATGTTATAGATATTTTACAACGAATAAAAATGAGATTATCAAGTTTTCTTTTTTTTTTTGTTATATGCAGGCCTCTCACTGCTGTGGCCTCTCCCGTTGCGGAGCACAGGCTCCGGATGCGCAGGCTCAGCAGCCATGGCTCACGGGCCCAGCCGCTCCGCGGCATGTGGGATCTTCCCGGACTGGAGCATGAACCCGTGTCCCCTGCATCGGCAGGCAGACTCTCAACCACTGCGCCACCAGGGAAGCCCAAGTTTTCTTTTTTTACAAAGTTATATATATATGCTGTATAAGATGTATACGTATATATGTGTGTGTGTGATAGAGAGAGAGAATGAGTTTCACAGTGTGGTGGTGGAATTTCCTAAGCAGACAAGAATGTGATAAGTTGGGTAGCACTTGCGGTGTTAGGCCTTAGCAGCTGAAACCCCCTCTACTCTGGAGGGATCTCAAGATGGAAGCTGAAGGCTAGCAGGTGTTCTCCTCACGTGCTCTCTGGTAGTCGGGGAATAGACCAACTGGAAAGTATCCAGTAGAATGTTCACACCCAGGACTTTAAATCTTGAGGGAGGGACACAAAGATGCAGGTTCCGCCAGATCTACCATGGAGTTGAGTGGAGGGGCGGTGAGTGACAGAGTGGCACTGCCAGGGCTGCATCCTAAACCAAATGAGGACAGCTCAGTTGTGTCTTGCCTCCTTCAGTTCCTGACCCTTTTCCTGGTTTCTCCATCCCTTCTGTTAATTCTGCAATAAAATCCTTCTAGTAAATTCTTTTTCTGCTTAAGTTACCCTGTGTTAATCTCTGTAGTTTGCAATTTTAATGATAGACAAAAAGAAAAGATTCCGTTTCTCTCACATTGTAAAGTAATACTTGAAGTCAAATAGGAATTCAATTTTTTTAACAAAGTGAGTGAGAATCTTTTTTAAATTTAATTTTATTTCAGCTTTATTGAGGTATAATTGACATATAAAATTGTAAGATAGTTAAAGCGTACATTCAGAATGAATATGATATACATGTTCATTTTGAAAGGATTTCCCCCCATTGAGTTAATTAACACATCCATACCTCAAATATTTATCTTTGTATTTTTCTATTTTTTGGTGAGAAGGTTCTAATCTCTTAAAAATTTCAGTGATACAATAGTGTTATCAACTGTAGTCACCATGTTTCACATTAGATCCTCAGACCTTATTCATCTTGCAGCTGAAAGTTTGTACCCTTTTACCTCTCCCTAGTCCCTCTGCCTGCAGCCCCTGACAACCACTCTTCTACTCTGCTTTTATGAGTTTGACTTTTTATTTTTAGATTCCACACATAAGCAATACCATGTAGTATTTAACTTTCTCTTTATGTCTTATTTCAC
>RJWK010046318.1:0-17684 GCA_004363435.1 Platanista minor | reverse complement strand
AAAAAAAAAAAAAAAAAAAAAATAAATAAATAAATAACAATGTTTTTCAACACACACACACACAAATTGGCAAATGATTTCTTTCAAAGAAATTAGGATGTGGATTCTCTAACATTCTCCTGAATATTTTAATTGTGAAATCCCTACGCTTTTATCATACATAGAAGAGCATACTATCACAGAATTATATAAGACAATACCTCTTTCTGAACATGGAATTATCTTCCTCTTCCTTTAAATCACACTACACATCTAGAAAATGGTAACATTTGGGAAATCTGAGTAAGAGGTATCCAGATAATCTCCGTATTATTCTCTCAACTTTTCTGTAATTCTGAAATTATGTCAACATGAAACATTAAAAAAAAATTGGAATCGTGTCTACACTAGCTTGATACACTCTTTTTAAATAATCCGAATCTTCTGTTTTTATCTCCAAAATCATTGACAGAAGTAAATCCGTCCTTCTGTATACAGAAAACACTTGGAGTAAAAGTTCTACCCTAATACCTATAGGAACATAAAGTAACAGATATGTTTGTTGTATAACTAACAAGGTCACAGGCTGTTCAGCTGCTGGAACAAACTCGATTAAGACCGTGATAATCTTTTGAAAGATTGTAATTTATCTCCATTTGAAGGGCATTATCTTAGAGCAAGGTTAACAAATATTCACTGATGAATTTTTGAAAGCCGTAGTCAGATCTCATTCTCTTAAACCCTTCTAAAGGGCTGTCAAAAGGCAGTGAAATAAAAATTGTCAAATTTGTACACAGACGTACTTAATGGCTGTTATCTGAGAAAGTGGTTTATGACTCATACAGTCACTACCTTTACTTAAGCAACTTCTGGTTTGCTTTAGATTGAAGACAATCTGTTCCCATTGCTCACGTGGGAGAGATTACCACAAAAGGCTCTTGTTTACTTGAAGTAAGAAGCTATGAGACACAAAATCCACCCAGAGGGGATCTGTACTTTCAAAATAGTCTCATACTTTCCCTAAGGGTCAGCATTACTGAGAGTCTTCTTACTAAGTATATTCTATTTTAAATGTGAATTTTTGGCCCTATAAATGGCCTTGAATATTTCAAGTGGGTTTTGTTACTAATTTTTAAGGAGGATGGGAGGAAGGAACTAAAGTCATTGAGCATCCTCTATGTTCTAGAGGCTCTGCTTGGTAAACAGGTTATTCTCACTGAATTTTCCCAACTACCCTGCAAGCTATGTCCTATTTACATCTTACAGATGAGCACATCTAAGCATGGAAAGATAAAGTCCACAGCACCTATTCACGTAGTGAGTCACTGGGAATTGAATCGGGGAAAGAGTCACTAAAAGGTCATGTCTTTCTACTACTATCGATACCTGCAACTCTTTGTCAAATGTTTTGCCTGATTTTTGTCTGGACATTTGCCCGAGTGATTGATTTTCCCCCCTATGCTGGGGCCAGTTTCTTTGAGGTAGAGTATTGCTATGATGTAGACTTGGAACAGGCCTGAAAATCCTCAATAATACACAGTAATATGGACTCACTTAGTTGCAAGGAGGGGGAAGTGGGATGGGGCAGGCAGAGGGGAGGAGAAACTGATGGGCCCCTCCCAGTGTCTCAGATATTTGGAATGCATGGACCCACTGTAAGAGAGAAGAACAAACCTGACTCCATATTGGATCTAGTCCTTTAGCCCTAATCTTTGTGCTCTGTTGCCTGTGCTTAGTCATGCTGACGCTGCACCTTTTGTAAAAGAATGTTGCCTATAGCCTGAAATATACAGGATGGCCCATTCTCAGGCTCTGACCTTTAAAGGTATAACACTTTTCCATTCATACAGAGATTAAAAAGTTGCAGAACAGAAAATAACAATTGTCTTGTTGGAGGTTTATAGGAACTTTGTGATCAGACCTACCTGGACAGTTGCAAGAACACAGGATTCCTGCATGGGGAATTGTACAGCAACCAGCCACACCCCCTCCCCTTTTGGCATAAAAGAAGCCTGAATTCTAACTTGGGTAAGGCGGCTTTCTGAATAAGTTAAGTCACTATTCCTTGCCCCAACACCTCATCTCTCGATTTATTGGCCTGTTGTGTGGCGAGCAGTACGGGCTTGGACTTGATAACACCACTAGCTTTCGGATACTACTTTATGAAACTTAACTTCTTGCCACTATTACGCTTGAAGGTGATGATGAGAGAAGTGGGATAAAACAAGGATAGTGCAAGAGAAATCCAATTCAACTTTCTGTAAAACAGTGTTGTGTGCACATCCTTTATTTTCACAGTTTCTTAGCTCTCCACAAAAACTACCACAGGGTTAGGCCCAGTCCTCTCAGCAGAAGAGAGACACCAGGAGTACCTCGCTTCTTTGAGGTATAATTTTAAAAATGAACAATGGCCAAAACAGGCTTAAAAACCTTAAAGTATATTTAGAGACTTACACTGAACACATTTAATGCTTCTACCTTCAAATTATTAAGTGCAGATCCTATTTATGGAACTCATCAGGATGAAAAATATTTTCAGTCACGGGTGGTGTGGTCTAGTAACATGAAGTAAGCTTAAAGTAATGTGATGGTAATAGTCACACACTGTATACAGTTGTCAAAATTCACCAAATGGACACTCAAAAACAGTGGGTTTTTAAAATATAAAAACTATCTCAATAACCCCAACTTTAAAAAAAGTTGCCATCTTTTCAGAGTATTCCTGTGCCTATATAACCTTATTTGAAGATATCACTAAAAGCTTATGTTTGATTCCTTTGAAGAATGTTAAGTCCAGGCAGGGTCTGATTGTTTCCCTGAAATGCAAAGAGTGGGGGTACTCACGTGACTGATTTGGGATGGAAACCCAGTGCCTAGAAGAGCATCAGGCACGTGTCTGGGCCTCATTTGTACTGACTGATGGAATACGTGGAGATCCCCACTAGTCCAGCAGGGCACAGCCCAGATGGCCCTGTTAGCTCTAGGTCTTCTTGAGCCAAAGGCACCCTACAAACCGGGCTGCTTCTCCGGGTCCTAAAGATCTTTACAGGTGTTGGTGGCACTGGTCATGTATTGCTTACTACCAGGATATGATCTAGATTGGACCTTACGGACATTTTAGATCCTCTTTCATCCTGAGAGTAGTCACAGAAATGCTCTAGAAGCTCATCTTCCTGCTGGCTGAGAATTGGGACATAACTTTCACCAAACACAAAATCATGTGTATCTTGAGGCTAGCCTGGAAAAAAATGAGGCACAAAGTTGATCTACCTGGAAAAGCATGTTTGTTCATTCGTTGTTCCTCCTGCTTAGGTAGTGACGGATAATTGCTTGGGGGATTCATTTTGTTTTACTTGCAGAGACATAATTTTACAATTAATTATTCTTCAAAATAAAGCTCAGCTCTTAACAACAATGAAAAAATCTTACTATACCTGAAGTCAAAATTTGACAAAGATAGATAAATCTCCTTTAGACTACAGAAGTATTTAGAGGGTCTCCTTCCTAATCATTTCTTTTCCTAATTACGAACTTATATTACTATGTGAAATTCATTTGAAGAAATAGTTGTATAAAACTAACAGAATAGCACAAGCATGATGGATTTCTCCAGCTATTTATATTTCAGTATGCAGATGTAACAATATTATAACTAAATACTTGCACTATGTATATAAATACGTATCAGTTAAGCTATATCATCACATTTCTCCAGGAAATTGGCTGAAGTCTGTTTTCATCAGTCAACTAAAATTATGTGGGAATATTGCTTTCTTCTATGAAATTTAGCCAACGTTAGAAATACTTTCATAAATGTTAACTGCCCACCAAATTTCTAAAATCCTCTAAAGTCTCACCTCACTGATTTTGGTACTTTACCTCTGGAAAATATGTCCTGCTCTTTTTATATGTCAGAGAGATATCTGCTCTGAATTGTCTCTTTTTTTAGTCCAGGCATGATGATGGTGTTGGCCTAAGCCAACTTATTTACTAATAATTTCTCCAGTGGGATAATTCACTGGGGCCGCCACACAGGCCAGGAGCATTCCAGCCAGTGGAACCAATTTTTTTCTAAGAACTGATGGTTCAGTTTTTAGGATTTTGGTGAGCTGGTTGTTCAACATAGTCATTCTTAAAAATTAAGTTATGTAGGGCTTCCCTGGTGGCGCACTGGTTGAGAGTCCGCCTGCCAGTGCAGGGGACACGGGTTCGAGCCTTGGTCTGGGAAGATCCCACATGCCGTGGAGCAACTGGGCCCGTGGGCCACAACTGCTGAGCCTGCGCATCTGGAGCCTGTGCTCCACAACAAGAGAGAGGCCCGCGCACCGCGATGAAGAGTGGCCCCCACTCGCCGCAACTAGAGAAAGCCCTCGCACAGAAAAGGAGACCCAACACAGCCAAAAATAAATAAATAAATTTATTTTAAAAAAAAAAAGGTTAGATAAATAAATTTATTAAAAAAAAAAAAAAAGAGTTAGGGCCTTAGGACAACAACCAAACCCCCAAAGTAATATATGGTAAAAACAAACAAACAAACAAACAAACAAAATTAAGTTATGTAAATTTACAATTGAACGAATTATATTCATACAAATGTAATACCTCAAAACTTACCACTTCTTAATTATTTCCTATTACCTATCCTTTTGAGGTTATTTACATTTGACATGTCTGTAGGATGGAAATATAATGATGTGCTATTTCATCTCTTCCCAACTCTATGTTCAGTGACATTACCTGGGTAACTTAAAATTGGCCATCATAGGAAATCAACAAACATTACAATTTAGAGCCGCCTACCCACTCCCTCTCCCATACACTCATCCTTTCCTGCCCTCAAGAGTTGTTAAGCATTTATAAACACATTTAGCAGCTTTATATTTAAAGTTAATTGGACCAGAAAAAAAAAAGCCCCATGACTTTAGCCTCTCTCACCCATACCATAGGCATTATCATTATACAACCATACTTAGAGAAATTACCTACCCATCCCTTCATTCATTCATTCATTCAATAAATATTACTTTGTAATGGAAGAAAATATACACTACACAACTCAACAAAGAAATGCTTAGTAATGGAAAGAACATGTGCTTTGGATTCAAAAGGATCTGGAGTCTGAACCCAACTGTGTAGGATGACCAACCTCAGGGGTTTTCCCGTGACTGTACTGGTTTTAGCACTGAAAGTCCTGCATCCCAGGAAACCATTCTGCCCTGGACAAATTGAAACATTTGGTCATGCTACAACTGTGACACTTAATGGTTTTGAAAACTTAGGCTAGTTACTTTATATCTCTGAACCTCAGTTTTCCCTTATATTGTATGGGGGAAAGAAAGCCAGTTTTCAGGACTGGTGTCAGGATTAGGCTTATATGGGCACCGCCTATAGAAGTGTGCCCATACATGTAGGCAGTTAGAACACTGTCTCACGTAGGTAATATGCTCAATGAAAGTTTTTATTACTATCCATAATAAAATGCAGAATAAAAGAGGTAAAGAACTTTCTCTTTCGTCGGAGTTGAGATTATAACTATAGATTCTAACTGAAGGTTTTAGAATGGTATAATGGAAAAGGCAGTGTCTGATTTTGACCATTAGAATACAAACTGCCCTTACCCCATTATCGAACTGTATCCTGCCTTCTGATGCTGCTATATTGCTTTCCAGAATTTGACATCCTGATTTTCAGGTCCTCACCAACCTTACCATGAAAACCAGGCTACTCCTTTCCACTTCTGCTCTAACTATCTCAGGGCCTGGTCTTCTTTAATGCCTGTGGCTGGGCGCGAAAAAGCAGGCATTTAAATCCCAGTCTCTGAAAACTGTCAATAAAATGGTGTGTTCAGCTTGTATATCGGTGAAATAAAATTCACTGGGAAAAAGGAAGATGTAAATACCTACGCTGCAGATTTTCAGTGAGGCTTAAAAGGTATGAAAAGTTCCCAAACGTTAGTAGGTACTCAAGAAATGCTAAATAATATTTCCACTTCTGCTTAGTTGCTTTCCGAAGTCTAAACAGCCAATAAAATGTTATGCATTGAGTATGTTCTTGATACTGTGAAAATGTGAAAGCCTTTCATTTAATGATGTTATTAGGCTAGAGAATAAAGGTTCAAAATAACTTAAAGATCTTGAAAAGGAAAGAAACACAATGTTTTGTTCTGGGGGATGAAAAAGTCCACGGAGAGGCTGATTAAAACACCGACAGTGGGCATTTAAAACTATAAATGGAATATAAGTAAAGCATCACTGTTGTTTGAAAGCCTTTTACATATGTGGGTACAGACATAATTTTGAATAGACATTAAAGTAAGACACATATGAAGACGTCCATCGATCTCACTGCTGGGGAAGTGGCTTCAAAATAAGGCTTATATTGTTTTTCATTTTATTTTATTTATTTTTCAAATTTATTTTATTTATTTATTTTTGGCTGCATTGGGTCTTCATTGCTGTGTGTGGGCTTTCTCTAGTTGTGGCGAGCAGGGGCTACTCTTCATTGCAGTGCGTGGGCTTCTCATTGTGGTAGCTTCTCTTTGTTGTGGAGCAGGGACTCTCTAGGCAGGCGGGCTCCAGTAGTTGTGGCTTGTGGACTCAAGAGTGCAGGCTCAGTAGTTGTGGTACACGGGCTTAGTTGCTCTGCAGCATGTGGGATCTTCCCCAAGCAGGGCTCGAACCCATGTCCCCTGCGTTGGCAGGCGGATTCTTAACCACTGCGCCGCCAGGGAAGCCAAGGCTTATATTGTTCACTTCCTTCCTTCAAGGGAAATTACTCTTACTCTTATTATTCTTATTTTGTGCTTGATATTATAAAATTCTGATAATGGATGCTGAAAGTTCACTCTTCCTTTTGGGAAAAATATGAGAAAACTGAGTGACTCCTTAGAGAAAAACCTTTGGTGACAAGGTTGCAGATCTGGTGTCTTAGCCAGCCTCCAAGATGGCTCCCAACGATGTTTACCTCCTGGTATTAACATCCTTCTGCAGTCTCCTCCTACACTGAATCAGAGCTGCTCTGTGTGGCCATAAAGTACTGTAAAAGTGTTGGTGGATGATTTCTGAACCTGCATCATGCAAGTAGGGTTGCCAGATGAAATACAGTACGCCCAGTTAACTTTGAATTTCAGAAACCAACAAAAAAATTTTCATATAAATATGTCCCCAGTATTGCATGAGCCACATTAACACTAAAAAATTATTTATTGCTTATCTGAAATACAAATTTAACTGGTGTCCTGTATCTTCACTTGCTGAATCTGGCAACCCTTCTATGAAGGGCAGTTCAGCGTCTATCTTCTTCTCTTGGATTGTTAATCATCTTGTGAGGATGCTCAAGCAGCCTGGTGGGTAGGCCCACGTGAAGAGGAACTGAGACCTCCTACCATCTGTCAGCACCAACTTGCTGCCTGGGCCAGAGAGTCACCTTGGAACCACTTTTATGCTTCAGGTATCTCTTTATGTAACAAAATTTGCCTCACTTCTGATTTGTTTATGTCTTTAGTGGATACTCTAGACTATGGATTCCACTAAAACAGAGACATACCTGTTTTTTGTTGCTGTTTTTTTTTTTGTTTGGCGATACGTGGGCCTCTCACTGTTGTGGCCTCTCCAGTTGCGGAGCACAGGCTCCGGACGTGCAGGCTCAGCGGCCATAGCTCACGGGCCCAGCCGCTCCGCGGCACGTGGGATCTTCCCGGACCGGGGCACGAACCCGCGTCCCCTGCATCGGCAGGCGGACTCTCAACCACTGCGCCACCAGGGAAGCCCCAGAGCCTCACTTTTGACATCTGTAGAATGGGATTAAAAATGGTGTCCACCATATAGGGTTGGTGCAAAGACTGAATAAGTTAATAGGCTTAGAAATGTGCCTGGTACATAAGAAGTGCTCAGTACGCAAGGGAAGAGTGTTCCTTTATCTCAATGTTTAACTTGTATCATAACTACAGGGAGGACTTGTTAAGATTCTAATTACCGGGACCTAACCTCCTTATTTTCTGATTCAGTGGGTCTGGGTGTGACCAGATGATACTGATGCTGCTAATTTTGGGACTGAGCCACTGCTTTGGCTTAATGCTTTCAATGACCGTGGCTATACTGGGAGAGTGCCTTCCCACTTCTCTTTATAAATGATTCGTGCTGCCTGGGCACAGACCTCAGCCCAGTCAGAGCTGTCAAGAGTATGGAGTCTGATTTCTCTTAACACAAGCAGGCACAGACATCTCTGACTTTTTTCTGGCTGTAATCAATATCTCTAGACCAAGGGATGCTCTATACCAGCAGGAAGTCTGAAACAGGAGAAAGACAGCAGCCTCCATTCTAAATTCAGAGATGAGTTCTGTTCAAATACTACCATTATTGCTGATTCCTGGACCCTGGTCTCAGTCTGCTTGAGAGCTAAGTGCATACATTCAGCTGAAATCTTCACTGTGCTCCAATGTGGGAAGACATTTTATAGTAAATAGTGAACAATGCTGCAGTGGATCGGAAACAAACATTTTTTGTTCTCCTAAGTGGCACAGGTTTAAAGCATTAAACAAACAAATCTAAAAGTGTTCCCTGTCATTAAATGCCTTTCTAAGACACAAACTCATCCCCAAAGCAGTGTAGGGATGGAAAAACTTTTCTTTTCCTCTCTTAGATTCTTTCAATGGGGCCTGTGAATTAAACTAAAAATGACAGATTAACAGGAGAAAAGGCATGCAAATTTTGTCAACATTTTTTACATGCATGGGGACTTCAAAAGAAAGTAAAAACCGAAAGAGGTGGTTAGACCCAGTGGCTTATGTATCATTTTAACAAAGGACAATAAATTTCAGAGAATGACTAGACAAAGGAGAAGAGGGTTATGGTTTGGGCTTCTAGGAGCAGTAAATTTGGGGAAGGTGACTAGGAAATGTATGGTAGATAAGGATTGTTTAGTAAGGTTTGTTATGCAGCTCAAGTTGTCTGCAATGATAAGAGTCAGAAATTTTTCATTTAAATACACTGTGAATAGCCATCTTTTAACTATTAAAGTGTTAGAGCTTTTTCAGTTACATATGGTCAACAAAATTTTCTTACTTTCATCCTTGGTAATTTACACATCCATCTGCCATTCGTTCAAACAGCATTCATGAAGCAATTTCTCTGTGCTTTGTGCACACAGGGATTATTTAATCTAAATTATAATGAGTCTGGAGGGGAGGGATAAATTGGGAGATTGGGATTTACATATACATACTACTATATATAAAAGAGATAACTAATAAGGACCTACTGCATAGCACAGGGAACTCTACTCAATACTCTGTAATGACCTATATGGGAAAAGAATCTAAAAAAGAGTGGATATATGAATATGTATAACTGATTCACTTCGCTGCACAGCAGAAAGTAACACAACATTGTAAATCAACTATACTTCAATAAAAATTAAATAAAAAGATTATAATGGATCTTACTAAATACTTTTTATGATCCTCAACTTTCATGTCTCTTGGCTCTAAAAACGCAAGCCTAATTTTTAATGTACTAAATAATGTACATTTCACTTCCTTTCCATCATTTCTTCAAGAAATGAGGGTTAAAAATGAAAACTTTTGCTCTTAGCAATTACTTACTGTTTGAAGAAAAACAATTAGGACCTTCTACATGGAAAACCAAAAATGTATCTAAGGAAAATAAAGAGAAATCTAAATTAGATTTACTGCTTATGAAAATGACTTTGTCTATGAAATGAAGTTTAGTAATCTCACTGAATACAGTAACTTAAGCAAATTTTGCATTAAGAATGAATCATCGGGGGCTTCCCTGGTGGCGCAGTGGTTGAGAGTCTGCCTGCCGATGCAGGGGACGCGGGTTCGTGCCCCGGTCCGGGAGGATCCCATATGCCACGGGGCGGCTGGGACCGTGAGCCATGGCTGCTGAGCCTGAGAGTCAAAAAAAAAAAAAAAAAAAAGAATGAATCATCGTAAGAATTTTCTATCGTGACATTGTAAGATTTTAATGGCCATTTGTTTTAAAGCAAGTCTCTGAAAAGAATTGGTCAAGTGCCAGAGCTGTTTGTGATGACAAACTGCTCACAATGAATTGCTTTGGAAGAAAACACTAAACACCAGTTTTTGTTTTTGAAACAAGTTTGTGTTAAGTACTAGACATATTCCAATATCTGTAATTCATCTTCTTTGACCATAAACTTAAAAAAACCCCAATTTTAACTTTTCTAGTTTGTGCTTTTCAGAGCTTTCTAAATCGTCTACCTGTGTTCTTTGTGGCAGCAAAGAGTTGAGTCATGTATTATTACTGCTACTGAAACATCACTCCTTCACATGTTTTTATTATGCAATTTGTTGATTGGTTTAAGCTTTTTGGTTCTTCACACTGGTTATACGATTGTGACCAGTAAAAAAAAAAGTAAAAAAAAAAAATAAGTAAAAAAAACTACGATTTTTACTTCCCTGGGCTCCACACTGATTTAACAAAGATAACCGCTGTTAAAATTATAATTGCTTGTATTTCAAGTAATGTTATGTATAATATGATCACATAAAATCAATGAGAATACAAATTAATATTGTCTGATTTCAAAAATGAATAAGATGGCTGCCAATTTTCATATAGCAAAACATGTATCTTCATTTGATTAAATAGTTTTAGAGTTGTATTTATGGATTGAAAGCAAAGTAGAAAACCAGGGGAAGGCATAATCATTTATTTTTGAGGGCCTTAATTTTGCTTCTGATTTGTATGCCTTACTCATTTTAGACTTACAAACGTGGATGGTCTCATGACCAAACCCAGGGTCTGATGCTTATACAATTTTGGGAACCCTTTTCAGGAAAAAAGTCTAAAAAATATTTTACTTCTGCAAAATTTACAGAAATAGATGATCTCATGAACTTGATTAGGGCTACTCACCAAGCCGTGGAAGGGGCCCATTCCATCATGCAAGTAATGAGTTTGAAGTTTAAGCTTCATTCTCTTCACAGTAAATCCACCTCTGGACTTATATACACAGCAGAACTGGGACAAGAAGTTGAAGTAATCTACCCATCAAAACCACAATGTGATTGATTTGTGTAAGGCTTGTGGAAATCAGTCTTACGTTTCAGTCATATTATGAGAAAAAAAATCATATATCTATATTAATGGGCTGGTAAAAGATCTTTGCTAAGCATATGGAGAGAGCTTTGTGGGATCACCACATCACTGATTTGCTTCTACCAGGAGGACTGCTTGGTGACTGACCATTATCATGATTATTTTTAAAAATTAAAAATTAAAAAACAGTTAATTTTGGTTTTGTAATATGCACCTCCTCTAAGATCTTCAAACTTTTTGGTTGTATCACACAGCAAATTACTTTATTTGATTGCATTTATGGACAAATAAGTAATAATACAAGGTAACTTGTATTGTGGGCAAAACACAGCAGAGAAAAACCAACGCTTACTATAATCAGAGATTGAAGAAATCCTTAAATCCGGTGGGATGTGGAGATTTCACAGAAATGGTAGAACTGTTTTATGGCTAAGGTAGGCATCTGTTATAAGCAGCGGAAACCATTTCATTACAGATGGGAGCATCAATTTTGGAAATAACAAATAGAAAAGTTCCAATAACATAGAAGGTTCCTGTGAAGGAGACTCATGGATGACCCTTTGAAGAGTTAAATAAAGGTCCAGGAAGATCCCACATGCCACGGAGCGACTAAGCCCGTGCACCACAACTACTGAGCCTGTGCTCTAGAGCCTGCGAGCCACAACTACTGAGCCCCACGTGCCTAGAGTCCCTGCTCTGCAACAAGAGAAGCCACCACAATAAGCCCGTGCACCACAACGATGAGTAGCCCCTGCTCGCTGCAACTAGAGAAAGCCTGCGTGCAGCAGAGAAGACCCAATGCAGCCAAAAATAAATAAATAAGATAAATAAATTTATTGAAAAAAATGAGAAGTTTAAGATGAACATATACACACTACTATATATAAAATAGATAACCAACAAGGACCTACTGTATAGCACAAGGAAATATAATCAATATTTTGTAATAACCTATAAGGGAAAAGAATCTGAAAAAGAGTATATATATATATATCTGAATCACTATGCTGTACACCTGAAACTAACACGATATTGTAAATCAACTATACTTCAATGAAAAGAAAAAGGCCCTATTGGTGTGGGAAAAAAAAATAAATAAATTTTAACGATAATAATAAAAGAAAATCTGAGGTTTAATGTCAGTGGTTGTCAAAGCTTGAGCTCTAGACCAGCAGGTTATATATGTAAGCTCTCAGGCCCCATCCCAGTCCTACCAGATCTGAAACTCTGGGGAGGGTCCCAACAGTCTGCTTTAACAAGCCCTCCATCCGGGTAGAGAACCAATGCTCTAAATTACTGTAAGCCACGGAAGATTTCCGAAAGGAACGTAATGCTTATGAAGCGGTGTTTCTGAAGATTAAGCTGGCAACTGTGGGTGAGATAGATTGGATAGAGAAAGGATTGGAGGCAGGAAAGTCTGTTTGCTTAACATAATGTCTTAATTAGCATCATATATATAAATTATAATACCTGCTGCTGAATTCCAAAGCTGTTCTTTGTCAGGGTTTTAGCATCTTCATTTTACGGTACAACATATTAAATTGTGGCAATATACGTTAGTGAGCCAGCTTTAAATTATTTAACAATCAATTAAATGCTCTCATTTTATTATCGTGAAAGTTAATTTCATAACTTGTAGCTAGTAACTAGTAGGAGGAAACTCCATCTTTTATTACACAAAATACAGTAAAAATTCAGAAACCTTATAAACACAAATCAGAAAGATAGGAGGACCGTTTTTACGTAATGAATTTGGGTGTTCTAAGGGAGTTTTAAAAGAGACTCTCTTTTCCTAGACATGATAACTTCAAATAAACATGTGTGGGGCTTCCCTGGTGGCGCAGTGGTTAAGAATCTGCCTGTCAATGCAGAGGACACAGGTTCGAGCCCTGGTGCGGGAAGATCCCACATGCCGCGGAGCAACTAAACCCGTGCACCACAACTACTGAGCCTGCGCTCTAGAGCCCGCAAGCCACAACGACTGAAGCCCGCGCGCCTAGAGCCCGTGCTCCATGACAAGAGAAGCCACAGCAGTGAGAAGCCCGCGCACCACAACAGAGTAGCCCCCCGTCGCCACAACTAGAGAAAGCCTGCGCCCAGCAACAAAGACCCAACTCAGCCATAAATAAATAAATAAATAAATAAATAAATAAATAAATAAAACGTGTGAACTCGCAGTATAATAGGATATTTAAGAGAGAGAAGGGGGATGGGGTGAGGGGATGGAGAGGAGAGAGCTAATGGTTATTTTGAGTGGTGAATGAGAGAGTGAGGGAGCAGAAGAGTGACAAAAAGAAGAAAAATGCAGCCAGAAAGTGTAAAAGAATGTGCCTGAAAAAAAAAAAAAAATCACTCAAATCCATCAGCTGTTGGGTCTCAGTGAATCAGCAGAGCAGGACCCAATCCGGCTCTAAGTGTGGGGTAATGAGTACCACCTATGACAGCCCAGCTGCAGAGAACTTACACTTCTGTGCCTCGGGGCAAAAAATGACTCTAATGCTGCTGGACGGCTGCCCTTTAAGCGTTTTCTTAAGTTTGAAATCTTGGCGCTTTTTATATACCCACCCATAGAAAACCTGCTATGTGAGAAACACGCAGAAAATGTACTTATGGAACCCCATGTGTGACGTGATATTGTTTACATAAGGCTTACATGATTTGAGAATAACGCAACTTGACAGAAGAGACAGGTTGACGAAATGCCTGTGGTATCTTTTTTTTTTTTGGCATTACAGTTGAGTGGGTAGAATATAACCATGGGAAAGCCGAGAGCTGGCCCCGATTCCTGGCTCTGTTACTGACATCCCGTGTGATTCAGGACAAGAGACACGGCTTCAACCCCACGTTCATTATCCAGGAGGACCTGAGGGGAGATGGGTGTAAGGGTTGGTACGGCGCTCCAACATCCTCGTTTTTCATCCAATTAGAAGGTTCTCCAGTAGACCACATCCAAGCCACATGTGCCTCTGCCAATCTCCCCTCAGGTCAGGCAGTAAAAAGAGAGCTTTTCATGAAGACCAAACTTGAATATTGTTAATGTTGGAACTGTGTAGGGCAGCTGGTCATGGAAGCAGGGTAGAGGCCTGGGAGAGTGTGATAAGAAAGGTTTGGAAATGGGTCAGACGCAGGCATAAGTGCCCCAAAGCATGAGGCAAGCTGCAAGGGCCTGGAGCCACAGAAGAGACCCAGAATCAGAACACACATGCGGCTTCCATGCAAAAATCAAAGCAGTGAGATAAATTGTGGAGGTGGTCAGGGGCCAGAGCCCAAGGTAGGGAACAATAATACTACTCATTCACATATGCCCAGAGCTCAGCATGTGCCAGGCACAGATCTTAGCATCTGGTCTGTATTAATTCATTTAATCCTGGCAACCCACCTAAGGGGTAGTATTTTGCAACGCCCATTTTACAGATGAAGAAACGGAGGCACACAGAGATATCACTAGGCAGAGGCTCAATGGCTGGGCACGCAGGCAAGCTGTCTGCAGGCTTGAATTTCACAGGAATAGAAGAGGAGCAAGAGGTAGAATTGTGTATGTAGATCGGAAATAAAGTATCCATCATAAAGGTTAACTTTCTGTTCCAATCAGATGCCTCCTACATGCTTCCCGTCAGAGCGCTAACCAATCACAGAATGGAAAGGCCTACAGCCCAGCAATTTGCCACATCTCGCAACGCTGAGAAAAGCAGCTGCCTGAATATGTCTCACCACTGCCAGCCTCTTCTGCTGGGCCTGGTGCTCCGCCAGGCCCAGGAGGCAGGGGGTCGGCGGCCTCTGTGCCAGGATGGGAGAGTGGGCTCCGTCGGATTGCAAAACTGTAGCCTTAACACAAGCTCTGTGTTCACTCAACAGAAAATGAAGTGGAAAGTTTGCAATTATGTAGCTTATTTGAACCAAGGAGTCATCCAAACTGGTAATTCGACTCTCAGCCATGAACCAAACTGGGGGAAAGAGTTGAAGATGTTCACTGCACAATATAGAGGAAAACATTCACCCTGGCACACAGGCACACAATCCTGTTTGAATAAAATGTAATTGGAAAAAACCTCAATTGGATAACAGATTTGTTGAGATTCTTTCAGTTAAACTGTACTTTAAGAAGAGCACATCAGTGGACAATTTTGAAAAATAACACTATAATACGCTGCAAATTCTCACAACACTTACAGTGATACTACAAGTGAATACATTTTTCTTTTCAGAAAGAATATAACCCACAAGGATTATACCCTGGAACACTCATTTTTCTCTTAACTCCTTCTTCTGAAAAAAATGCCAATTGCTTTTCTTATGAATGTCTTTTTTCTCCTTCCCTACAAGTGGGAAAAGAAATTTCAGAGCTTAAAAGTAAACTTAAAAACCAACAAAAACCTCGAACTTTGGATCAGGCCCTGGAGCATCACGAACTATCACGTAAGCTTTGCTGAGAAGTCCTGAGTTGACTAGACACATTAAACCAAGGAATTATAGGAATGAAATGGAGACGTAATTGCATAATTAGAGGTTTTTATTCTACAGATGAGGAAACTACAGCTAAAATGTCTCTCAAAAGGTCATTTGCTCACAAAGCTGGGAAGTCACAGAGATGAGTCTATCCTTTCTACCATCCTCTGCTCTTGGTCTGCTACCCACCAGACTGAATTTTTTCTCTGAATATTTCTGAAGTGTTTCTTTTCCTCCCGCATATGACATAAACACCAGTACTCAGCTTTCCTATTTAAAAATACACGGGAAACAGGATTTCCCTGGTGGTGCAGTGGTTGAGAATCAGCCTGCCAATGCAGGGGACACATGTTCGAGCCCTGGTCCGCAATAAAGCGACCGTAGTGAGAAGCCCACGCACTGCAACAAAGAGTAGCCCCTGCCTCAAGTAGAGAAAAGCCTGCGTGCAGCAACGAAGACCCAATGCAGCCAAAAATAAATAGATAAATAAATTTATTTTAAAAATAATTAAAAAAAATCTCTTAAGCTAACTTTTAAATTCAGCTTTTCACAATTTGCTAATATAGGGTTAAGCTCTATTAATTCTTTCTTCAGATGTTGAGAACTTATGACATACCTGAGCGGTGAATTTGGCATGAAACCAACATATTACTTTTGTCAGCTCTGCAGAGTCAATATATCATATCCCCAGAAGAGAAGGTTGTGTTCCTCTTTGCCTCAAACATCATTAACAAAACTGACAGTGAAGCGCTAATTCCAGAACTGTTCCAGTTGTTACTGATGTGTAGAGTGGAAAGGACTGAGCCTGATTGTCAGATGTCAAGCTGGTTTCCACTACTGACAAATAAAAACCTGTACCGTTTGACTTGTAAATAAGGGCCAACTGATCAGAACAGAGCAGGTTAGGAAAAAGTATTAAAAAAACTTGATTATGGCACCTTTTCAGAATTTTTTTAATCATAAAAAGGAGAAAACAGACGTCTAAGTAAAAGCAACAAGGATGCTTTAAGGAAAAACGAAAAACAAAGGTTCAATTAGTAAGAATTACATTTCAGTCTTCCTTTCTCTTTTACTAAAAGAAATACAATATTCCTCACATTTGTTACATTGCTAAAGACAGTTGAACTTCTTTAGGGTCATCTTCTCTGGGTCTGTGGGCATTTCCAGACAGGCATAGATTCCAACTTTATACTCTGGTTTCAAAGTGAGACAAGTATGTATCCCAATGTTATGGGTTGTCTTCCATGTAGGATTTTTTTTTTTTTTTTTTTTTTTTTTTCTGTACGCGGGCCTCTCACTGTTGTGGCCTGTCCCTTGCGGAGCACAGGCTCCGGACGCGCAGGCTCAGTGGCCACGGCTCACGGGCCCAGCCGCTCCGCGGCATGTGGGATCCTCCCAGACTGGGGCACGAACCCGTGTCCCCTGCATCGGCAGGCGGACTCTCAACCACTGCGCCACCAGGGAAGCCCCATGTATGATTTTTTAAAATGTATTTTTAATTAATTAATTTTTGGCTGCATTGGGTCTTCGTTGCTGTGTGCAGGCTTTCTCTAGTTACAGCGAGCAGGGGCTACTCTTCATTGCGGTGTGCGGGCTTCATTGCGGTGTGTGGGCTTCTCACTGTGGTGGCTTCTCTTATTGCGGAGCACGGGCTCTAGGCACACAGGCTTCAGTAGCTGTAGCTCGCAGGCTCTAGAGCGCAGGCTCAGTAGTTGTGGCGCATGGGCTTAGTTGCTCCACAGCATGTGGAAATCCTCCCAGACCAGGGCTCGAACCTGTGTCCCCTACATTAGCAGGTGGATTCTCAACCAATGCGCCACCAAGGAAGTCTCCCATGTATGATTTTGACGGCTTCTAAAGGTAGACTCAAACATCAATTTTTTTAAACTTTATTTTTAAAGTTAACTAATTAATTAATTAATTACGGCTGCAGTGAGTCTTTGTTGCTGTGCGTGGGCTTTCTCATTGCAGCGAGTGGGGCTACTCTTCGTTGCAGTGCGTGGGCTTCTCATTGTGGTGGCTTCTCTTGTTGTGGAGTATGGGCTCTAAGCGCAAGGGCTTCAGTAGTTGTGGCATGCAGGCTCGTAGTTGTGGCTCGTGGGCTCTAGAGCGCAGGCTCAGTAGTTGTGGCGCTTGGGCCTAGCTGCTCCGCGGCATGTGGGATCTTCCTGGACCAGG
>RJWK010046317.1:0-17682 GCA_004363435.1 Platanista minor | reverse complement strand
TTCATGAAACATATAAAACTGTGAGAATTATAGAGATCTTTTACAATTTAAATTAGGCATTACTTTAATTTTGACGACTATACAAGTCAGGATAGACTCTCCTATTTGCCCAAATACTGTATGTGAAAAGATATTTTAAATGATCTATTTTATAGCTTCTTATTGTACATTGACATTTAAAATATTTGAACATTATCAAATAAAAATATTTTAAAGAATGTGTGCAAACTTCTTCAAATAATAAAATTATCCCAAAATAAACAGAATTTATTATGAAAAGATATGTGAAATCAGAAAGGCATAAAGTATCAAGCTCATTTTAAAGCCAAAGCTTGACTTTCCTCATGCATAAGATATTTATTTCAACTTTCAGACTGTAAAACTGATTACACCTTAATTTATGTATGTGAAACACTCTCCCCCTCCAAAAAAAGACTCGAAGTGTAGGTAATAGTTGAGAAGACTAGACACATAACAAGATGTAAAAACTTTGTATTTTTTAACTGAAATCATAGCAATTAAATTATAATTAGGATGTTTAGATAGTAATGGCTAGATTCATTTATTCATGATTAAAAAGTAACAATTGACTTCAAGATAAGGTAACATGTACGTCACTGACAGATCTTACTTAAGCTCATTTATATTTTTACTTGCAAATCAACCTATTATATAAATAGGAACTCAGCAACAAAAGACTCTAGAATGGGTCAACTGCAATATAAGGGGCACTCCCATTCATGCCACACCTCCCCTCATCTCCCCCACCCCAATTTCCTTCACTATAGTTTCTGTAGAAGCTTTAGCAACCTCCTCTCATGTCTCCTGGAGTCTCTGGACAACCCTTCATGCCTAAAGCTGTCCATGGACCTGTGATGCAAAGAACTGCCTTCCTCAGTCCCACGCTATATGCCATTAGACTGGTAATTACTGTTTTAGAGTTCTCTGTTCTTATGGCCTGCCTTTCCTCCTGTGCAAAATGTCTGATTTACTGTTCTGGATCTGGGAGTGGAAACAGAGGCCTACTTCTTTTGAAGTGACACTCCTAGAAAAGTGAGACCCTAAGGGTGGTAGGCTCTTGTCTTCTTGGTTTGCGTCCTCTGGATTGGAACTGTTGCCCTGTGAGCAAGCTGGTGTGATTGCAATGAGGTCCCCAATATCCTTATCCTGGGTAAAGACTTAGCTCTACAAGTAGGAACTGGTAGTAGAAGGAATCCTACAAGCTCCTGGCTACCCTCACCTATAACTTATCCTCTGCAACACATAACTAGGTGAAGTGAGAAATGCTAGCAGCCTGCCCCTCCCATGGAGATATCTTAGTCTTGGACTGTAAGTTGGGTGGAGAAGCAGCTCTGTTCTTGGCTATACCCACCCAGAGTGAAGCTTCCATCATGCTGAGCTAGGAGACGGAAAAGAAAGAGCATGCTGTGGTTCACAGGCCACTCTTCTTACTGAGTTTTAGCAAATGTTTTCAAAATAAAGCTTTCTTTTATTTTCTGTATGCTCTTAGGTCAATTTCCAGAGATTTTTCTAGGATTGCATTTTAAGCATAATTTTCACCAGTTATGCTTGTTTCTCTCTAGTTCTTCACGAAATCATACTGAAAGTAAAACTTTCCCATGCAAACTTCTCATGATGATAAAGTTATATTAAAGGTATACAAACCATACTATGCTTCTTTGATTAAAAAATACACACGCAAAAAAATGTTACATGCCTTTTAAAAATATTTTGCACATATTGATTTTTATAAAACTGACATTATTCTTTTACTTGGGATTTAAAATATTAATTTATTTCATAGTCCATTTTAATCCTTATTATTTTGCTCCTTAACATACATCCGAATTTTTTTTCTTAATAAGTAACTGAAACTCGGGAAATTTAGGATGCATTCCCACATTCACAGAGCATGAGTGGCCAAGCCAAGGCTCAATCCCCATGCTGTAAGAATTGAAATCAATTGTTCTTTGTTATTATGTTCTAATGAGTTTATAAATCAAGTTAATGTGATTAATAAAAAGTAACCAAACTAGTAATTCCAGTGTGTATTTGCCAGTATCCAATAGAGATCATCTTATTTTCTCAAAAAGTGTGAGACTCTGTCACCTGTGATAGGGCTGATTTGGACTCACTGATATGGTATGAAGATTCTTTTTTAAGTTGAAAAGATCAGAACAAACAGAAGCTACAAAAATTAAAAAAAAAAAAAAGCCACACACACACACACACACACACACACACACACACACACACACAAAACACCTCATCTAAATTTCTTTTGCTGACTTAAGCAAAGCTGCCCCCAAATAAAGCCACCACAATTCTCCTTTCCTGGAGGTTTACAGCCAAGAGAGACCACTCACACCTGGATGAGAACTTACATAAACAAAACCTTATCAAAACTTTCCTTACCTTTTGTTTCCACCTCTTGTTTCTCATTAGTTTCCCATCATTTGCCTTCTCTGAAGGTCCTAACTCCCCTTCTTCTTATGATGATGTATAAACCCTTAACTCTAGCTGTTCTTGGAGCCACTTCTTATGTGCTCCCAAGAATATGAATATGCTGTGCCTTTTCTCCTGTTAATCTGTTTTTGTCAGCTTATTCTCAGGCCCTGAAACATCTAACCTACGTTGGTAGAGGGAAAAGTTATTTTTCCTCCCAACACCTGTTCTGCAAACTATACTGCTAGATCACTTTGATCACATTTCAATTTAGATCCTCTGGGTATAGGTCCTCAAAACCTACCAGACAGCAATTGTTCAGACTGGAGAACTATGAGAAAAGTAACTTGACCTGGAACTGAAAATTAGTTACTGAGAATAGGATCTTGATTTTATAGCAGTCAAATGCACAGAGAGATGGCTCAGGATGCATTAAAAAAAAGGGAAAGAACAAGAATAAATAGTAAATCCAAGTGCTAGGGCTGAAGAACAGACTAACACGTTGAAAGGAAGCAAAGCAGTGAAAATAATAGAAAGATGAATTTGTGCTTCAAATCAAAGCCAGTTAATTAAATGACGAAAATAAGAACCTCACTAAAATTTTGTCACCAAAGATATGATGCACTTTTTTCTTTCTTTTTTTTTTTTTTTTTTGCGGTACGCGGGCCTCTCCCTGTTGCGGCCTCTCCCGTTGCAGAACACAGGCTCCGGATGCGCAGGCTCAGCGGCCATGGCTCACGGGCCCAGCCGCTCCGCGGCATGTGGGATCTTCCAGGACCGGGGCACGAACCCGTGTCCCCTGCATCGGCAGGCGGACTCTCAACCACTGCGCTACCAGGAAAGCCCAATGATGCACTTTTTTAAAGTGTGGTAAACAAGTATCTAAAACTCCGTTGAAAAATTTAGGGGATATTGATGCTTTCCCCAGATTTCTGTGAATTTCTAGGATCTGGTGGGTTATGCCCTCATGATAAATATTTGGTGCAAACTCTTTCTTTTGCTGAATTAGTTCAGTTTACAGATTATTATGCAATTTCTTATACGCTGCCTCTATACTGTAACATAGTCTGACAGGTACTGGATCCCTTTGTCTAACTTTTAAAACAACCACAAAATAGCGTCCTGAGAGGAGCCATGCATGTGACATAAATAAAGCTTCCTAGTGACACAATTTTACACTGTAATATTTCAAACAGTTTAAAGATGCATTAAGATTACATGTGTGAAAAAAAAGATTACATGTGTGCCTGAAAGTCACCTAAAGGACCCCATTACCTCCCCCATTACGTCACATTTCCACAAGCCATTGGGCATCAATCTTTCCTAGACTTATTTTCTCTTTCTCCCCTCTCCACAACAACAATCTCCTCCCCAGTGGAAATAATACACATCTCTACCTTTAAAATATGCAAAGAATATCTATGCTTTTTTGTGATTATGCCCTTCTTTATTTAACCCCTATTGCATATCAAGGAATTGTTCTAAACCAAAATAAATTCTAGTATTATAAGAATACTGTAATCAAGTGCAAGCTGTGTATAGCTCTGTGTGTGTATGCAAGGCTTATACACTGACAGTATTTTTACATAAAGTTAAAATAGATTAAGATTTTAAAGTAACTATATACAACCTTTAAAGGTATTGGACTCCTGATATGGAAAACACCTAGTTTATTGTATTATATCCAAGTTTATCTATATACTCCTCTTGTGCTCATCCTTCTTCAGCATTCTACCAATTGCCTGAAAATAGTTTGCTTAAAATAGTTCACCATGAATCATTCTGTTTCCTGAGCTATGTTTTCCACTCAGTTCTATTCTTATCAAAACTAACTTTATCTTAGGGTTAGACACCATGTTAAATACCCTAATATTTGAGAGCATTCTGCTTTGTATAATACCTTTTTTCAAAGTTTTAAGTCAAAAAGGAAGTACCTAAGCAAAAAAATCCTTACAGGTTGAAACAGTTTTTCTGGATCTAAAGATAAAATGATGTGCTACAAATGGTTTCACTTTGAACTGATAAAGAAATAAAAATTAAACAAATAGCTTTGATATTCCAATCAAACCAATTGAAGATAAGTCCGTAAGACTAACTTTTTTACTACACTCTTGATCTATATCACAGGTGACAGATTTCTGTCTTGTGGTTCTCTCCCATTTGATTAAAGAAATAACGATGTTTAAAATATTAAATTGTTTTTGCTTGGGTTGTCTTAAAGCACGTGCAATGAAACAATATTATTTGGGTATAAAATTATATTACTTTTTCAATTTTACTTCTTCAAGTTTAAAAATACATATGTACATATCTTCCTTCATAAAACCATTTATGTGCTTTGAAAGAACTGATTTGAGAGAAATCAGTTCTACTTAATTTTATTCCATAACAAATGGTTGCTCCAATAAAGAAGTGACTCTGCTTTCTTTCTGTTTAAAACACAAATTTAGTCTCTCTACAACATTTTATTAGAAAGAGATGCTTTTCTCTAATCACCTGTATTAAAAGAAATCTTGATGGTAACAATGCAGTTGTCAGTTTTTATCCCTTACCATGTGTCATTCAATAAAAGTGAAATGAAATGGCTGTTTAATAATTTTAAAAGTCAGGACTGGAGCTGAAAGGAAACATAAAAAGAAAGTTCAAAAATTTTGAGGATTTGATTCTAGATATTTTCTTCTTAGTAGCCTAAAGAGGCTCCCTTGAAATTTTAATGAAGATCTGACCAGTATAGTTTTATATCTGTGTGTAACAGAAATGTCAGAGATGAATTATGGGTTTTGATTCCTAACAATTTTTCATCTGAAGTTCTGATTAGCTTTACAAATACTTACCTATACATTTTATATTGTTTAATGTTTTATCTATTTTCTTTCCCAGTAAAAACTATTTTCATAAAAATAACTTATTTTATAATTAACCTCCTATACTTGAAGAAAATAATTTCAACAACATTTTACTCTACCATGTGATCCACACAATATATAGGAAAACAAAAAATCATCTGCCTTGATATCACCGAGACATAAGTGAGCAAATTTTTAACAACTGATTATCAATTTATTAAAAATGTTGATTTAAGCATCTGCAATGGTGACTTCAACCTCAACTCCTGGCTCAGTACTGATGGAAGTGATCTGCTTGACAACCTCAGAAGGACTGTGCAGGTCAATGAATCGCTTGTGGATCCTCATCTGGATCCAACTTGTAGGAGTTTTCCTTCTAGTTATTCTCAGAGTCTTTGTAGGTATCCAAACCGGTCCTTTCACTTTGAGATTCTTTTCCTTCGCGCCTCTGATCAGGTCAGCACATACCTTCTCCAAAGACTTCACACTGAGGCTGGTGAGGGTGATTCTAACCTGGTGAATTGCCACCTCGGGCTCCACGCGAGTCTTTCCTGTATCTTTAAAAGCCATTGCTGCGGTGCGGCTTCCAGACCGACTTGCTCCTCGGAGAGAGCGAAGAGCGGTGAGGCAGGAGCAGGGGGCCCGAGGCTCTGCTGCAGCGGGGACCGCGTCTTCCTCCGAGAGCATCAGCAAGCAAATTTTGTAGTTCAAGTTATCTTGGTAATGCCTTAGGCATAAATTAAGATATCCAGTATTCCAAGGAAGAGTCTATAATATTTCACATCATTATATATAAATGGGTGATAATAAAAGTGATATTTTCTTATAATCATAATATGGTAATATAGTATTGCTTTGGTAGATACAAACACAAGTGTGTATATTTTATTTTTATATATCATGAACCTATTTACTCGTATTTCTTGTACTGTTTCATATTCTTTGTAATTTTGAAGGTTCACCTTAACTCTCACTTTAATCTAAATCGGTCTGCCCATTAAAATCTCTCACTCAGGGCTTCCCTGGTGGCGCAGTGGTTGAGATGCCGATGCAGGGGACACGGGTTTGTGCCCCAGTCCAGGAAGATCCCACATGCCGCGGAGCGGCTGGTCCCATGAGCCATGGCCGCTGAGCCTGCGTGTCCGGAGCCTGTGCTCCACAACGGGAGAGGCCACAGCAGCGAGAGGCCCGCGTACCACAAAAAAAAAAAAAAAAAAAAAATCTCTCACTCAATTCTTTATTTTCCTTTATATTTTATCACAATTTAAGTTTTCCTCATATTTAAATAATTTGTTTAGTGTGTTTTCCTACCAATATACTTTAAGTTTCATGAAGTAGAGATTACATATATTGTGTCACCATGTTACTGGATCTCAATATTGGTATATAGATGAGTATCTAAATAACTTTATATCTCAATTATTTGTTTTCATTTTTGATACAATATTCATGCATTTAGGATTTTCAGGGTTTAATTTTTTTCTCTCAATATGATGCAAGATGTTATGAGATAAAATGAAATTTTAACAGTTCATATTTCTTTTGTTCTACTTGTTTTCTCATTTGTTAAGTGTTACAGATGTGTTTTTCTGTGGCACTAAATTAATTTGCATAAAGTTGGTATATCAAATTGCATCTACATGCTACAATAAAAATTGCAGTTAATTAGTTCTTTGTTGATACACTTAAAGAAAACATTAGTTATGAACAAAGCAAAAATGTGTTTACCTCATTAACACACAAAGAAAAAAAGGTTTGACCATTTGAAGTTATCCTGTCATTGTAAAAAATGTGTTTAGTGAAGATATGTCCATTTCTTTCTCAGTTAAAAAATTTTCCATGCCTGTTTTCCTCAAATTGCTTCATTTAAGATTTCAGTTTGCTCTATCCTAAAATTATAAACTCTGGGTACCATCGTAGGCCTACTGAATATAATTTCCACAGGAACAGTCTGAAAATCTGACCATACAAACTTACATTAAGCAAATTTGATACAAACTCTAACTTATAACATTTTAAGTGTTGACCCCCCTGCAACTTGCACACACTCACATAGAAACATACATATGACATATGAAAATAAAATCTGAAGGAGAAAATTAAACTAATTGCACAACAAAAGAAATCAGGACTATTTAATCTTTATGTATCATTGTACCCGAAAAAATTTATTTAGTCTTATCTTTGTGAAGACCATTAAAGGCAAGAATAGAAGAAATAAAAAAGGAAAGAAAGAATGAAAAAGAGAGAGAGAGAGAAATAAAGGGAAAGGAAGGAAAGAGTAGAGAGGGAGAGAGAGAAGAAAAGTAGGTAAAGCTGAGGAAGCCAATACTGAGAGACAATTCTTTATGGGTACCTGAGGTTTCCTGACATTTTGCAGAGACTTTGACTGACTTTGCTCCAGACTATGTTTTCAAAGGTATTTGTTTAGCAATCAGCCTAAGAAGACAGAAATAATGTCTCCCTTTGTAGCAGGCATGCTTACCTCCCTTATAAAAGATTTGTTTCCTCAAGTCAGGATGCCTTTCATAAAATGCAAACTATTGCATTCTCAGGCATCTATTTGGACCTATTTGGGCTATTTCCATGAGCCTTAGTTGCAAAGTGGACTGAGGAAATACTCTGATGTTCATGCTGCTTATATTGCCATTAGCCATAAAGTTCTATGTCTATGACTCATGTCTCCTGTATTCTGCCAGCATTTCTAAAATTGTGGCAAATTATGTGCCAGCTTTTAAGTAGAGCAAAGTCACAGATCTCTCATAGTTCTTGATAATTTTAGAATGAGGATAGCATGCTGACATAGATCTATTTCTGGAAAAGGAAGAATATAGGCTTTCTGTATATTGATTAATGGATGTGAAGAAATTTCACGGGAACGGATAGTGAACATGTTGTCCAAAATGTTATGATCTACTGGGTAATAAATGATCTTCTGCTCTATTTCTGGTTAATGTGGAAGAATTTGGGATAATATTGCATGCTGTATACCTGATAATAGGTTCAAAGACAGGTGACCAAATGGTGTCCTTATTGTTGTTAACACTTCTCTGAGATTAGTTCTTGCTAATCTGGCCTCAGGTCTGCCCTACTGTAACAAGTTGTATTAATTTCCAATCTGAGTAGCCAGAAGGTTCTAACCCAGACAGCAATTATACATTCATCCATGTCATGGAATTGCTGAGTGATAACCATGGGGATGGTTGTGGGAGGATATCTAGAAGCTTTCACAGGTGTTTTCCATGAGAGGTGCAGGGGCTAGGGAGGGCCATCTCCTATTGTTTTTAATAGAGTTATCATTAAGGTTATATAAAAGGACAATCAAATCATGGTCTAAACTGACTCATGGTAGATGACAAACCATATATTTAAATGTAAGCTTCTTGCAAAACTTTTGGAGAACTGTGACACATAATTTTGTTTTGAGAGAAAAGATATAGGAGTGTCTCTCTAAGATAGAGTGTCATGAGTGCCTTCCCTCTCTAGTACCTAATGGGCTCTTGTATAATTGTAACTTTATACCCATTGCAAAGGCAGTCTGTGGGCTGAAAGAAGATATTTGCAAACCATATATCTGATAAGGACTTAATTTCCAAAATATAAAGAACTCCTATAACTCAATAGCAAAACAAACCAAATAACCCAATTAAGAAAAGGGTAAAGGTCTTGAACAGACATTTCTCCAAAGACATATAAATGGCCAACAGGTAAAGGGAAAAGGCACTCAAATTCATCAATCATCAGGGAAATGCAAGTGAAAAGCACAATGAGATATCACCTCACACCTGTCAGGATGAATATTATCCAAGAAACAAACAAAAAATAATAATTGTTGGTGAAGATGTGAAGAAATTGGAATCCATGTATGCTGTTGGTGGAAGGTTGTCATTGCTATTTTTTTAATTAAATTACAGTAATAGAATGCCTACCATTCTACCGTTAACAGAAGTTGTTGTGCAAGGTCACTGCTCTTTCTCTATACATGCCCAGTGCCTGCCAAACTGCTGATGAACACTGTAGTCACTTTCCACAACATGAAGATGCTGACATTCACCTAAAAACAAACAAACACCTTACATCTGGATATTCTCATCATGTGGAGTAGTAATTGCCAGGTTGATTTTGGAAGTGAGAAGGATTTTCATTTTAAAATATAAACTATGAATCAGTAATGCTTGTATCAGACTTTTCTATCTCAAAAACCTCCTTCCATCTATTTGAGAAAATTCTAAACCCTCTCACCTACTAATTTGGAAAGTGAACTAAGTTGTAAGACCTAACACTGACAGATGCCATATTATATGCAATCTTCTCTTTTATTCTCCCCCATATACTCTCTTTCATAACTTAAATTTCCTCTATTATTAGTACGAAATTAAATATGTCATGGATATCAATTGATATAAACTGAGACTAAGGTGAAGTTGGAACAAGGGCAAAGGAAGTATATATACTAATCATCTACTTCATATAATACACTCAACCTCTCATATTTTAGTGGAGAGCTTAAAGAGAAACTTAAGGTAGAATTCTATCATGTTATTACTTTAATTATATTAACAAATGTTAGATTAAGAGGAAAAGTGAAGGAGAAAGAGAGAGAATGATCACTGTCATATGTAACTCTGTCCATTGTAGTCAAGGACAGATTTTCTTGAAAATAAGATATGTGAGAGATGTGAACTTAAAGTTTTTTTGCTTGTTTGTTTTGTCAAAAGCCACTCTCTTTCAACTTTTGTACAGAACCAATTATTACTTCAATGTATAAAGACATATATTTACAATGTAGTCCATCAAAAAGGCAGCAGTGATCAAGCAAAAAAGGTGATCTATTTCATAAATGAATTAAAGATTGCTTGCTTTAAAATACTTTAGAGATGTTCTGAATGCAGTGTATTTTTTCCTAAGAATACTAAAGGAAAATTTAAATGATTTTCACCGTTAGTGCTGATTTTGCATATCAACACATAATAGGCAACTCAATTGTATATACAACAGATGAGGAATAAACTTAACTAAGAAAGCAAAAGACTTGTATACCAAAAGTTATAAAATATTGATAAAAGGAATTAAAGACACATAAAAATGGAAAAATATTTATATTCATGGACTGGAAGACTTAGTATTGTTAAAATATCAATACTGCCCAAAGACGTCTGCAGATTTAACGCTGGAGGCATCATGCTACCTGATTTCAAAGTATAGTCTGCAGTAATCAAAACAGTATTAGTACTGGCATGAAAACAGATACATAAAACAATGGGACTGAACCATTATCTTACACCACACTCACACACACACACACACACACACACACACACAAAACAATAAGAAATGGATTACAGACTGAAATGTAGACCCGAAACTGTATAACTACAAAAAGAAAACAAATTCAACAGTGTATAAAAATAATTATACACCAAGACATTGTGGGATTTATCCCAGGTATGCAAGGCTGACTCAATATTCAAAAAACTAATGTAATGTTTCACATCAACAAAATGAAAAGAAAAATCACATGATCATACCAATAGATGCAGAAACAGCATTTGACAAAATCCACCACTAAATGTGAAACTTCTGGTAAAACAGCAATAGAGAGAAATTTCCTCAACTTAATGAAAAATATCAACAAAAACACTTATTTCCTAGCATCATACTTAATTACGAGAAACCTGAAGCTTTCCTATTAAGAGCAGGTACAAGAAAAGAAAGTCTCCTCTCACCACTCCCTTTCAACATTATACAGGAAGTTCAAGCTAATCCAGTAAGACAAGAAAAAGAAATAAAATGTACACCGATTGGGAAGGAAGACATAAAAGTGTCTTTTTTGTCTATGCAAAAAATCCAAAAGAATTGACAAAAAAATCCTAGAACTAATAAGCAATTATAGTAAGTTGCAGTATACATGGTTAATATACAAAGTTTGTCACTTTCCTATGTACCAATAATGAACAAGTGAAATTTAAAATTAAAAATGCAATACCATTTATAGTAGCACCTGCAAAAATGAAATACTTAGGTAAAAATCTAGCAAAATATACAAGATGTATATGAGGAAAACTATAAAACTGGGATGAAAGGAGTCAAAGAAGAACTAACTAAGTGGAGAGAAATTCCATGCTCGTGGATAGTTAAGATTCATGTCAATATTGTCAAAATATCAGTTCTTCCTAACTTCCTAACTTAATCTATAGATTTAATACAATTAAAATCAAAATCCCAATAAGTTATTTGTGGATAGAAACAAATTGTTTCTTACACTGAAATGGAGAGGTAAAAAACCCCAGAATAGCTAACATAATATTGAAGGAGAAGAACAAAGTTGGAGGACTGACACTAGTTGACTTCTTCATGACTTACTATAAAGCTACAGTAATCAGAACAGTGTGGTAATGGTAAGAGAACAGATCAGTGGAACATAACAGAGAACCCAGAAATAGACTCATGTAAATATAGTCAACTGACTTTTGACAGAGGGGCAATGATAAATACAATGGAGCAAAGATAGTCTTTTCACCAGAAGTGCTGGAACAACCAGTACATGCACCATTGGTGTGACTGCAAAATGGTAGAGCTTCTACAGAAAACATTTTTTAAAACTTCTCAAAAAATTAAAAACTACTGTGTATGATCCAGTAATAACACCTCTGGGTAATTTAAATCAGGTTCTCAAGGAGATATTAGTACTCCCATGTTCACTGCAGCACTATTCACAATTGCCAAGATAAGAAAGGAATGTGAATGTCCATTAGTAGATGAATGGATAAGAAAATATAATGTGTATGTATGTGTGTGTGTGTGTGTGTATATATATATACACACACACATACACACAGAAACACAATGGAATATTATTCAGCTTTAAAAACAAAGGAACTTCTGTGATACATGACAACATGGATGAAACTTGAAGACACTATGCTAAGTGAAATAAATTAGACACAGAAAGACAAAAAACTGCATGATTCCCCATATATGAGGTATATTAAATAGTCAAATTCATAGAATCAAAGAATGTTAGAGAGGTTGCCAGGGGTTGGAGGAAGGAGGAAATGAGGAGTTACTAGTCAACGGCTAGAAGGTTTCAGTTAAATAAGATGAATAAATTCTAGAGATCTGCTGTACAACATTATACCTGTCATCAACAATACTGTATTGTACACTTAAACATTTGTTAAGACAGTAGATTTCATGTTAAGTGTTTTCACTAAAATTAAAAAAAAAACAAACAGATGAGAGTGTAACTGTCCTACTCTAGGACACTTCTTTCACAGTAGTCAGAGAAGCACTACTTCACACTTACAGGATTTGGTGGAACACAATGTATAAAACACTGCTTGTTCTAAGGCCAGTTGTGATTATCGATGATGATTTTTGTAATCATTAGTTCAGATGAGTGCTTCTCACCATTTAATATGTATTTAAATCACTTGGGGATCCTGATAAAATGTACATTTAGATTAAGTAAGTCTGGGTGGGTACTGAGATTCTACATATAATGAGCTCTCACGGTACTAATGTGGACCACACTGAGGAAAACAAGGGTCTTTATCATTTAAATCAAAATTCCTTTGTTCTACATAAACATTATAACATTTTTTGGGCCAACCCCCATATATATCACTAAATTACAATAGATTGTAATTTTACTTAAGTTACTTTTATATTTATCATTCCTTAAGCACGTTAAGAACTGAATATTGGGGTAAGGCAGTCTGGTGTGTATGTGCTGGCAATCATTAGAGAACACTGTCTATAATACAAAGAAAGCTCTAGATAATACCTATAGAGAAGATTAATGATGGCCTACAAAGAATATGCTGTAATTATCACACATTAGTTGATTTATATGAGAATACACTTAAATACTGACTTGTATTACTAATTTTCAGAAAAAGGGAAAAAATGATACATTAAATCAATATTAAATATTTCTCATCACTTGAATGTTGAAAATATGGTACTGCCACATCTTGGTAAGAGGTATAGTAGCAAGATAGGGCTGTTTAAATGATTAAAAATTTTAAAAGTAATATATTTTCATTGTTTTATGTACTCATAGTTGATGACATCAGATTTAAGTCAGTTCTCTAGAGATAAATCAGGAATTTAGACTCACTTGTGAATATCTTTCCTTGTGTTGATGTATTTTGGTAAACAGTTCCTTAGTGTAAAATATTTTGCTAACCTGTTCCTCTTTATTCTGATGTCACTAACACAAAAGATAATGGGAAGTTATTTATTCAGTAAAAAGTAGTATCAGTACTCATTTTCATTATGAGCAAATTGAGACTATTTTCTTCTTTTCCCTTCACATAAAATTGAGTCATTTGGGGTCAATCTGGATAGCAAATGAAAGAAGAAAGAAATAACCAGTCACATTATTCTTAAAAGAGATGAGACTTTACTATTTGGTAACATCCCAGGACTTAATAATCTTTTAATATGATATTCATATGACTTCATGGACTAATTCATCAATTTAGTTAGGCAAAACAAAACAAAAATCAGTTAAGATTTTTTTGTCTTTTTCAGAACATGAATTTCAGTTAAAACTGTCTACCAAAGGTGGAAAAGCCAAAGCATTGGTTAATGTAGTAATGTTGAGTCTCTGATACTCAAAACATATTTGTTTAAATAGTGGATGAGAAATAAAATGGAAAGATTATACCCTTGGTACAAACCGATACCATATGAAAATTTAGGGGGGAATTGCCAGATCTTATTTTTTTAGAGAAGTATAGCCATTTAATTTTTATGTAAAATTTTCTGTTTTGTGAATGATATGTTCCTGTTTTCTTTTTGTTAAACCTATAGGCTACTGGTTTGCGACCCACCATATAAAATACAGAATCTTAAAACAGGATGTTTTGTTAGAGATCATGTCTTTCTTCTAACAATTTTACAAATGAATATCCTAAAATCAAACTGATTTGACCATGGTGTCGGTGAAAGTTCCTGGATTAGAAGGTAAATCTAATGATCTTTAGTATGATATCCATTGATAAAGTATACTGAAAAACACTTCAAGGCTACCCTTATAGTACAAACTTTAAAATAAAATCTAATTAGATTATATCAGTTATCTTCCTTTATCATATCCCATAATACTGTACCTAGTATACATTAAAGAACACATGTACACATCTATTCATGAATTCTTCAAAAGATTTTACAAACTTTTTTCTTTTCCTTAGATGTTTTTAATTATTCATGTCATATAGTGAATGATGGTCTTTGTTGAATATATTAAAATACTATAATATATTGATAATATTAACATGTCAATTCTTTGTTTATTTCTTATAGGAACTCAATGTGTATTATGAAACTAGCATGTTAATCTTGCATTATCTCTTTGAAGTAATGGAAAACCAGTATTATGTGACACATAATTTGACTTACAGATACAAGAGAGAAGCTAAAGTATATTTTCCAAGTAACAAATAGAAAGCTAGTGATAAAGTGATGACACTTGGTGATAGTTAATTTAATGCAGCAACTTCACTGGACCATGTAGTGCCCAGATGTTTGGTCAAATATTATTCTGGGATTTCTGTGATTGTGTTTTGGGATGTGATTAACGTTTAAATAGGTAGACTGAGTAAAACAGATTGCTCTCTTTAATGTGGATGGGCCTCATCCAATCAGGTGAAGGCCAGAACAGAATAGTCCCCTGACCCTCCCCCCAGTAACAGTGAATTCTGCCCCAATGGCCTTATACTCTTGGTTCTGTTTCTCTGGAGAACACTTAACAAGATCTACTTCTTAAAACCTGTGCCTTCTAATGGAATGAGTGATGACTCATGTAATTTTAATTGTATTTTTTATAAGGTTGTTGTTAATACCACCTCAACCATTTATTCTTCCAATAAAAATATGGTGAGTGGTTATGATCACTGAAAGATACTGTTACCTGATGAATACTCTTCAACTTTCCAAGTAAATATTAATGAACAGTCAAAAGGGGTGTAAAATTCAAAGAATTGTAGGGAATTTGGAATATGATCAGAAACACTGAGAAATTTCCACCTTTCTTACATTACAGCCAATTCTCTGGTAAACCATTGGACCACAGTGGGAAAGACAGTAGGTTAACATCTAGTCACTCCTTTGAATTTTGCTCAATTTAAACAATTGTTTCCTCAATTTAAATAATTGTTTAAACAATTGTTTAAGTTCCTTAAGAAGTTTTCAAGTATCCTTTAAATTTCTTAAGGAATTTAAACAATTGTTTCTCAATAGACTCGCTTGTCTCTCTACCTGTAACCTATTGCTCTTACTGAATTGAGCACTCATAACCAGGTACTTTAAAAATAATGCTTTTTCTTTAAAAAGAGATGTATTCATCAGATGTCATGAACTTAGAAGGCAAAAGAGGAAGTGCTTGGATCATCAGCTGGTCACCTCTATACTACAATACATTTACAACCAGAAATTTTCCCTCTGGACAGGTCTGGCTAGTGACAGATGAGATGGCAGTGACCAATTTGGTCAATAATCCTTGCATGATATCTGTTTTCAGTTTTTTATTCTTAGGTGGGCAGTTATTGTAATAGAATTGGACAACAAAAGACCATACATGCAGGAAATATGCACTTTTCCAACATTTTCATATCCTTGCCAGAGCTTAGTCATGTCCATATCAACTGATACAAAATATATTATTGAATAACCTCTTTTATATGTTAAACCAAAACATACTTAGTATTTGTACTATAGTTGACTTTATTTTCTGAGAAGTATTAATCATAATTATATTAATAATATTGTGTAGGAAATTTTCCATTATGTGATTGCTTTCCCTTTATCTCTAAGGTGATTACAATCAGAATTCACACACGATATACCATATTTATGAATTGAATATCTTCCGAGAAGGGTCAGGGGAGGTTGCTACCTTGCTATCACTCTACTTTCATGCTTTTAGTCCTGAGTTTCTTTCCAAAATAGCTAGAATCACTTTACCTCCATCTTTATTCCATAGCTGTTTCCTACTGTACATTCACTATAGATTATCACTACCTATGACATGATATGGTGGAAGACAGAAGTTGAAAGCAGTGGGTCTATATAAATGAATAGGTGCACATATTACAAGAAAGTTAATAAACTCAGTATACTCTAAAGGTTACTATATTTTGTTCATTCTCAGGAGAGAGAAAACCACAAATACCATTAGAATATTTAAAATAAACTACATGCTTCCATGTAAGAAGACCATGCATCAGGATCAAAGATCCTTACAGAGACTTGCACAGCTACAGATGTATATTAGTAAATATTCAAATTTAGGAAAAAATTTGTGTACATCAATGTCCTACAGCTTATGGTTTAAAAGGAGGAATTAATATTAAACAGAAAATGTGGGGAAGCAAAAGCAATCTGTAGATGTTCACAAGATAAAACATATCTCTAATCATTCAAAAATATATCAACAGATAATCAAAAACAACAGTCTATGAAAAATGTATTCGACTTCAAAGAATGCCAGTTGAACATGTAAGACATAGAAGATAAACGTTCTTCAAAAATCCCCACTACAGACTGATTCAAATAGCAAACTGAACTTAGAGAGATAACACTTGCCCCATTCCAAAAGCCAGTTTTAAATATTCAATGAAACAATAAAAATAGTAAAAAAGTCTAACAACATCCACATTGCAGAGCCTTTTGCCATTTGCATACCCAGTCATTTGTAGAAAATTTTTGATATAAGCAAGAAAAGACAAGACGAGAATAAAAACACACTTAACAGGGAAAGAGAAGCCCACATGGAAGAAAATTGCTCAAAGGGCAACACATGGAAAACACTAGGATTCCCCCCCCCACCCCCCCGCAAGATAAATAAACATGAGCAAGAAGAAAAGATGGGTTGTTGGTATTGATAACATATCTCAATCCTTTGTTATTGCAATAGAGTAATTGGCCATAGTAGTCCGCCCCAGGGTATTCCATAGTAACAATCTTAAAATCTCATGGTTTAGCACTGCAAAAGTTTATTTCTCACTCAGACTAGGAGTATATCATGTTGGCAGCATGTTTAGCTCATTACGGTGATTCTGGGATCCCAGCTGATATAGCTTCATCTTAATATTCACTTTCAAGATCACCCTGGCAGAAGAATATAATTTATTTTCAGGCTTTGAAAAATTCCAGTGGAAATGACACGTCACTTATGCTAACATTTCATTGAACAAAGTAATCTACTATTGTGCTCTATTTTATACCTTACGCTATTCTGTTTTTCTGTATTCCATCTTAGTTTGGAGTTAAGTTTCCAAATACACTTGTAGAACAGACATTATAGCAGTGGTCAGATTGTTTGTTTTACATAAGAATTGTCTCAGAGTATTATTATTATTTTCGGCGGTACGCGGGCCTCTCA
>RJWK010046316.1:0-17685 GCA_004363435.1 Platanista minor | reverse complement strand
CCAGGAGTCCTGCCTCCCTGCCCCTCCTCCCCTGGACCGAGCAGTTCGGGTTCCCAGCCAGGCCTGCTCCGGACCAAAACTCCCGGTTCCCCGCCCTGTCCCCACTCCCGCCAGCTGGGAGATGGGACCCTCAGCTCCTGCCCTTGCCCCTTAAGGAAGTAAAAGTCCTTTCCGTCTGCAGCGGGTCAGGACCTGGCCCCCCAGCCCCTCCTCCCCGGGCAGCCGTCCTTTTCCCCGCCCCTCGTTCCCTTAAAATACCCGGGATCCCTATGGCAACAGGCGCGGGCAACAGGTGCGGGTGTTATTTACGGGTCGAGCCCGAAATAGCCGGCGATGGTGAAGGAGGTGGGCGGATGGGGGCGAGACTGGGAGTGAGCGGAGCTGGCGGGCCTGCGGGCGGAGCGGGCAGTGGCGTGCAGAACCGACGGCTCGGAGGCATCGCGGAGCTGGGGTCGGCGCCGCGCAGAGGCAGGAGAGCGAGAGGGGTCCCTCCCCAGGAGACGGGGGTGGGAGGCCTGAGGGAGGCGCCTGGCCTGGAGCTGAGCCTGGAGCCGTCCCGACCCAGCCGGCCCTGGGAGCCCGGGGGAGGGGGAGCCGAGTGACCCCAAAGGGACACCGAGTCCCTTCCGGGTCCCAGTTGTCCTCTGAACCGCGTGAGGGGACTTGGTCCCCATTTCCTGAGCCGCAGTGCGGACCACAGCCCCTTCATCTGAGCCCCAGCAGGGACCCCAGGTCCCCCTCCTGAGCCTTGGGGGTGTCCCTCAGCCCCTTTCTCTCAGCCCCTAGGGCAGACCTTCTCTGGTCTCTTCTCTGAATGGCCAGGGAGACACCCGCCTCCCCTCTTCCTGAATTCCAGCAGGTCCCCAGCCTCCTGTCTCTGAACCCCAGCCAGGACTCTGCTGGTCCCCCCTGTGAAAGTTGGGGGAATCCTACTGCCTTTCTGAGACTCCGAAGTAATTCTGACCTCCCCTTCTGAACTCCCTGCACCCCAGTTTTTCCTCTTCTGAACCCCAGAGGGGACCCGACTTCTCCTTCCCGAGACTCTGAGCCCCAAAGAAGCCAGGAAGCATCTCCTCTCAAACACAGAGAGGACCTCAGCTCCCCTTCCTGTGTACCCCAAACTTTGAGCCCTAGCGGGAAGCTCGGATTCCCTTCCCCCAAGGAAACACAGCTTCCCTTTGGTGATTCCCTCCAGTGGGGACCCCAGAGCAGCCCCTCAGAGCTTCAGCTGACACTCAGTTCTCCTGCTTCTGGAGCTCTCAGGCACCCCTCCTGGGTACCCAGGTTCTAGCCGTGAGGCTGGGGGAACCTAGCTTTATCTCTAGTCTCATCTTCTTTGCTGAACTTCTGTGGGTACCCCAGGCTCTTCTCTGAACCTCGGAGGGTTCCCAGCAGAGGATCTAGGTCCCAGAAGGGACCTCGATTTCCTCATTTGAGGTTCCAGGGAGGATTCAGATCTTCCCATTTCACAGACCAGTGGAAACAGCCCCTCACCTGCTTCAAGACCCCAGGCGCTTCCCTCCCCACTCCCACCCCTCAGGAGCCCGACTCAGCTCTGCCTCCTTTGCACCTGGGCCCTATCACCTGCGACAGGATGATGATGTGGTCCAACTTCTTCATGCACGAGGAGGACCGCCGGCTGGGGGCCGTGGGCCGGCAGCGAGCTCACGGGGCGCGCAAGGCCAGGATGACACCTGAGCACGAGGGGAAGATCAAGCTGGTGCTGCTGCTGACCTCCGTGGGCGCCACGCTGGCAGTGCTGGCCGTGGGCACCGAGTTCTGGGTGGAACTCAACACCTACAGGGACAACGGCAGTGCCGTCTGTGATGCTGCCCACCTGGGACTCTGGAAGATGTGCACCAAGCGACTCTGGCAGGCGGACGTGCCCGCGGGCAGAAACACCTGCGGCCCAGCGGAGCTGCCCGGAGGTGAGAGGCCGCCGCCCCTGTGCAGGGCTTGTATCCCGTGTCTGAGAAACCCGTGCCCGAGCCCCGAGGAGAGCTTGCACCCTCAGAATGCGCCCCTACCCACATCAACCTGTGCTCCGGGGACAGCCTCTGCCCCAGGCACAAACTGTGCAGAGAGGGAGTCTGTACCCCCAAACTAGCCTGCACCCCCAGGCCAGTCTGTAGCTCTAGACCAGCCTCTGCCCCCAGAGCAGCCTGTTCCCCCAAACCCGTCTGTGCTCCTAGACCAGCCTGTACCTCCAGACCAGCCGGTGCCCTCAGACCGTCCTACGACCTCCAGGGCTCCTATGCTCGCAGCACAGCGTGTGATCCCAGACATTTCTGTGTCCCCAGACCAGCCTGTACCCCCAGCAAGCCCATGTTCCTAGAGAAACCTTGTGCCTCTGCACACAGCCTGTGCCCCCGGACCCAGCCGATGACTCTGGACACAGCTGGTGCCCTCAGACAGCCTGTGTCTCCCAGAAACGCTTGCGCCCCTGAGACAGCCTGCACCCTTAGAGAAAGACTCTGGGTTCCTGGTGTCAGCTTGCTCTTCCCACACTGGAGACAGCCTGCACCCCCATCCTGTGGGCCCTGGGGAGAAAGACCACCTTGATGCCCACCCCAAAGTACAATCTATGATGTTCCCTCCTGCCAATTCTACCAAACAGAGCTCTCACCAGACACCTCCCAACATCCCAGGGCAAACCTTGTGCTTCCTGGAAAAATCTTCATTTCCTACCCATTTCACCTCAAATTCCCCGACTGGATGCTCCAGCCCTTCTCATTTTCTCTTCCAGGCACCCCGACACCCCTCACTTCCCTACAGAGTGGCTGTTTCACCCCTACCCATGCCAGAGAGCTATCCTGTACCTCTCACCCTCCCAGACAGGCCATGCCATGCCCTAAACTTATACCAGAGAGACATCCTATACCCCTAGGGAAAGGGGAATGGGATCTCACTCTGCCTCTACTGACCCAAGGGAACTCTCTGACACCCCTCAGAGCCCATTTAGGATGTCGCATGCTTGATCACCCGTATGGCATCGGCAACACTCTTTCCTCTCCAAAGGATGTCCTATAATCTCAGTACCCCTCAAAGAAGAGATCTCCTATCCATCCGGGCTCCAGATGGGATTTCCCTCCGCTTTCACTTTTCCAGATGTGATCTCTTACATCCCTAGGGTCCAAATTAGGATGTTCCAAGCCCTTGATAGCAAAGTGGGATGCCAAGCACCCTTGTTATCTGAGGTACCACCCACTCAGCATGCAGACAGGCTAATTCTCACCCCTCAGAGCTTCAAGCAGGAAGTTCCCACATTTTTGAGAAATGGGATGCTCTGGTAATAAAAAATATTAGATGCTAATGTAGTGCCTGGCTCTGTTCTAAGTACTTCACTTGCATGAACTCATCAATCCTCATAGCAACCCTATGAGTAGTTATTATCATCCCCAAAATGAGGAGCAAGAAATATAAATGTCGCAGTCTATGCACCCAGGCTAGTCACATGGGGTTTGAACCCTGGTCATCTCTGTTCTTTCTTTTCTTTTTTTTAATTAAAAAAAAATTTTTTTAAATGTATTGGAGTATAGTTGATTTACAGTGTTGTGTTAGTTTCCGGTGTACAGCAAAGTGAATCAGTTATACACATACACATATCCACGCTTTTTTTAGATTCTTTTCCCATATAGGCCATTACAGAGTATTGAGTAGCGTTCCCTGTGCTATACAGTAGGTTCTTATTAGTTATTTATGTTATATATAGCAGTGTGTATATCCCAGTTTATCCCTACCCCCCTTATCCCCTGGTTACCATAAGTTTGTTTTCTACATCTGTGACTCAACTTCTGTTTTGTAAATAAGTTCATTTGTACCCTTTTTTTAGATTCCACATATAAGCTATATCATATGATATTTGTGTTTCTGTGTTTGACTTATTTCACTCAGTATGACAGTCTCTAGGTCCATCCATGTTGCTGCAAATGGCATTATTTTGTTCTTTTTTATGGCTGAGTAATATTCCGTCGCATGTATGTACCACATCTTCTTTATCCATTCCTCTGTTGACAGACGTTTAGGTTGCTTCCATGTCCTGACGATTGTAAACAGTGCTGCAACGGACATTGGGGTGCATGTATCTTTTTGAATTATGGTTTTCTCTGGATGTATGCCCAGGAGTGGGATTACTGGGTCATACGGTAGCTCTATTTTTAGTTTTTTAAGGAACCTCCATACTGTTCTCCGTAGTGGCTGCACCAATTTACATTCCCACCAATGTAATTCACCAAGATGACATTCCTGGTCATCTCTGTTCTTAACAATGACACTATATTGCATCTCACTAGTCCATAAATATGTCCCAAAGGTCCTCACTGCACTGGGGGGGGCTGTCCTGCCCCACCTAACTGCATAATATGGGGTCCCTCACATCCCTTGATGTCTCCCTAATGGTCAGAAAGAGCTTCAGTCTCCTTAAAGGACCGTCACCATCATCCCATAATCCTGACCCTTCAGAGGACATCTCACAAATTTCAAGATTTCAGAAATATCCCACACATCCCATGGCCCATCAAAGGACATCCCAAAGGGGGATGACCCGTATCCTACTCTTTTCCAAGTGGGATATGCCATATCCTCTGGGGTCAGAGACAAGATGGCCCTAAATCATTAGTAGCCAAAATGGGATGCCAGACACCCCATACTCTCTCAGAAAGATGTACCACACCTTCTTATTCTCTATTTGGGACTTCCCATTTCCCTTGTAGAGGAAGACTGCTTTACCCCCACCGACTTGTGGCAGATAGCATCCTCACCGTTTGTTCTGCTGCGCAAAGCATCCTTTACTTTTTGCTGCTGCAGGGTCAGGACTCACATTTCCCACTGCTCCTACCAGGACGTCTCATGCCCTTTTCTCTCCTTGAGAGTACCAGGTGGAGTGTCCCACACCACCTTACCCGACTCTGGAGTTTCTCTCTTGGCCCTCAGCATCCCTCTTCAATTCGGAAAGTTCCTTTCCACTTCCCCAGACCACCTGACCTGTCTCCTATTTCTTATACCCCTCTTATTCTCCTCCTCTCTCCTCAGTTTCCCCATCTGTGGAATGAGAAAATTGGAGTAGGTGAATTCTGTGGGAAGTTCTGGCTTTAAAATGCAATTTAGAAAGCGCCTTTGTGTGTGTGTGTGGGGGGGGTGGTGGTGGTGGTTCTTGGACTTCAAGTACACACATTTGGATGAATCATACTTTTCAGTTTATGCCACAAGATCATTACCAGCCTTTGCAAGCTCCTTCTTGTGCTTTCTTTTATATTCTTATTCTTTTTTTTCCATTCTTTCCTAACGCATCTCTCTAATGCATTTGACATGCATCCATGGATATGTATTTTAACTTAGAAAAATGGTGTTTTTTTAATATATGTATGTATTTTAATTTCCGTAAATGATATCGTGCTATAGATTTTTTTCCTATTTTTGATTTCTTTGCTCAGCACTGTTTCTCAAATCTCTCCATGCTGCTTTCTGTTAGTCTAGTTCATGGCTACTGTGTGCTGCAGAGACTTGCCCAGGAAGCATCCATCACATTTACTTGTCTGTTCCAATAGAGATGGGCACCTAGGTTGATTCCGACTCCCTTTTTATTTACTTGTTTATTTTTGGCTGTGCCGTGTGGCATTCGGGATCTTAGTTCCCAGACCAGGGATCGAGCCCAAGCCCACTGCAGTGGAAGCGCAGAGTCTTAACCACTGGACCATCAGGGAAGTCCCCCCAACTCCCTATTATTATAAAGAGTGTTGCAATGAACATCATGCAACCCATATATGTTCCTGCACGTGTTTTTTTTCTGAATGTATACCCAGAAGTGAAACTGTTGGGTTATAGGGATAAACATACTTCACTTCATAAAGTATGTCAGAGTGCTTTCCAAAAAGACTAGTACCCATTTATACCCCCAGCTGTTTCCTCTTATCCTTCCAATGCTTGATATTATCCTTTTAATATTTGCCAATCTAACTGATCTAAAGTGCCATCTCCCTGCTGATTTAAGTTGCATTTCTGTGAGGTGGAGCATCTCTTCATGTACTTGGGAGTAATCCACGCTTCCTCTTCTATGAATTGACTATTCATATCCTTTGCCCATTTTTCAATTGGGTTATCTCTCTTTTCTTGCTGATCTGCAAGAGTTCTTCGTGTAGCCTAGACATGAATCCTTTCTGAGATAAGGATCTCTTCTGAGTCTGTTAGCCTTCTGCCTGGATCTTGGGGTGCTTTGTTGTATAAAGTGATTATCCATTTCTAATCTCACTGGACCCTAAACAAGCTCATATGACAGAGCCAGGAAAAAGACTATTAACTCACTTTATACAGGAAGAATTGGAAGCTCAGAGAGGTCAATAGCCCACTCAAGGCCGCAGATCTGGACCTCGAAGCTCTGGATTGGAATCCCAGCTCCTGTGATAGCAGGTGGTTTTACTTCTCTGAGCATGATTTCTCTCTGTCTATTAGGGATGCTGATTTCATATTTCTAGGTTATTGTGAGCTATGTTAAATGTCCAGCCCTGAGCTTACACTAGGGACCTCCATGTCATTACCTCTCTTTTTCTCTCTCCTGCTGCCACAGAAGCAAACTGCACTTATTTTAAATTCTTCACCACGGGAGAGGATGCGCACATCTTCCAGAGAACCACAAAGAAAGGTAAGAACTTTTTGCCCGGTGGAGGGGATATGCTGACCACGCTAAAGGATTTCTTTTCTTTCTTTTTCTTTTTTGTAAATTGAAGTATAGTTGATTTCCAGTATTGTGTTAGTTTCAGGTATACAGCAAAGTGATTCAGTTATTTTTTTCAGATTATATTCCATTATAGTTTATTAAAAGGCATTGATTATAATTCCCTGTGCTATACAGTAAGTCCTTGTTGCTTATCTATTTTATGTATAGTAGATTGTATCCGTTAATCCCAGAGGGGTTCTTGATAGCATCGTCCTCTTCTCTGCTTTGCCGCAGGATGGGCACAAGCTCCTAAATCCTGGGGAGGTCTCATCTTTGGAGAGAGGTGGTTCTCCAGAGCCCTGTGTCCAACATTCCCGCCTCAGCTCTGCTTTTGCCGCATGCCATGTTACTTTGGGCAAGTCCCAGCCCCTCTCTGTGGATAGTACGTTAACATCTCACAAGCGTGCATGCTAAACACATCCCACATGCTAAACACAGCGCTGGGTGTTTCATTTATAACAGTTCCAGTCTTTGCCATGACCCTGCAGGGCAGGGGCTTTATCTTAATCTTCCAGATGAGAAAACACAAGTCCATAAACGGTTTATTTTCCCAGGAAGTGGCAGAGGCAGAGGCAGGATTCGAACCCAAATAATTCCAACTCTAAAGTAGTGCTCTTCAATAAAATATTCCATGAGAATGGGAATGTTCTGTATCTGCACTGACTGATATGGTAGCCACTGGCCGCATGTGGCCGGTGCAGCTAAGACACTGAGTTTTAAATTTTGTTCAATTTAAATCCATTTAAAATTAAAAGATCCTCGGTGGCTAGTGTCGACCATACTGGACAATAAAACTTTTAAGACTGTACCCTTTTCTACTCTAACCACAGTCTCTCCATCACCCCAGTATGTCAGTATCCCCACCAGTAAAGGAATTGAGGTCAGTATGTCAATAGCCCCACTAGTAAAAGAATTGTGGGATGTCATGTACCTTATCTGGTCTTTGTAAGGATTTAATGAAATGATGCAGTTAAAACATGCAGTATGGTGCCTGGCACATAGTAGGTCCTCCATAAACAGTGGAGGACTCTTTATGGAGGACCTGCTTACCCTCTCTACTCCTTTCTTTCTTATCTTGGTGCTAAGTGAGCTTGGGCAGGTCGCTGTGCTCCCCTAGGATAGCAAAATAATCACAGGGCACACATATGGAACAAGTGCTGTGTGCCAGGTGGTGCACTGGGTACATTACATATGTGATTTCTGATCCTCACAGCAGTCAAGTAGAGATTTTGATCTTGATTTTCCAGAGGAGGAAACTGAGGTTCAGAGAGGTTCAGTGACTTTACCAGACTCTTCCACCTAGAAAGTAGCTGGGGAGAGTTCTGACTTGGATCATTCCACTGTAATGTACCACCTTCTCTGATGTCTCCCACACACCCCACTGCCTCAGTTTCCTCGCCGGTAAACAAATGGTGACCAGATCATAAGTAATACTTGGTAGTTCCCATCTCCTTCTAATCCTGGCTCTGTCCTTTCTTTGCTCTGTGACCTTAAGCAATCAACTGACCCTTTCTGAGTCTTAGTTCTTCCTTCAACAGTATAAGTAAAACATTGAACTGGGTGATCTTCTGCTTGAAAATTCTTCTCTAGTCCTGGATCTTCTGGGTCCCTGTATGGGAGTTCTCTCTACACCCTACATCCTGTATTCTCTTACTTGCCTTTCCCTCCTCACAGAGGTAAATCTGGCAGCTGCGGTGATAGCAGTGCTAGGCCTGGCAGTCATGGCCCTGGGGTGCCTCTGTATCATCATGGTCCTCAGCAAAGGTGCAGAGTTCCTGCTCCGCGTTGGAGCCATCTGCTTTGGCCTCTCAGGTGAGGGTTGAGAGCCTGCAGAGTGAGGACATTGCATGCTGGGAGGTCGGGTCTCCAAACACCATTGCATGTTGGGAGGTCAGGTCTCCAAGCACTGTGGCATGCTGGGAAGTTGGGTTTCCAAGCACTGTTGAATGCTGGGAGGTCGAGGGAGGTCTCCAAGCCCCGTGGTAGGCTGGGAGGTTGGGTCTCCAAGTACTGTTGTGTGCTGGGAATTGGTGGAAGCTCAAAGGCTATAGAAGTCTCAAAGATGGGAGAGTTCTAAGTTCTGTTGTTGACTGGGAATTGGGGAGTCTCCAAAGACTTCTTTAGATTGGAATCGAGGGTCCCCAAGCACTGTTGCAAGCTGGGACGTTGAGGGAGGTCCCCATGCACTATTGTATGCTGTCAGGTTGAGGAAGGTCTCTAAGTACCATGGCATGCTGGGAAGCACAAGGCCTATAGTAGGCTCAAATGTGCGGAGGGTCCAAGCGCTGTTGTTGGCTGGGAACCGAAGGTTCTCCAAGCACTCTTTTAGATTTGGACCTGGAGTCTGCAAGAACTGTTGCATTTTTGGAGCTGGGGCTCCAAAAAAATTCTGCATCTTGTGAAATGTAGCCCTCATTGGATCAAATGTTTTCTAAGATGGATAGATAAGTCATTAACTATATAAGCCTCATTTATTTATCTTTCGTGTATCTGCTGAGCACCTACTGTGTTCCAGGCACTGAGCTAAGGGCTGGAGATATAAGATTAATAAGACAGACACTGTGTCTGCCCTCACAGAGCCTAGATTCTGACGGAGAGAGACAGTAACCAACAATTACACATATAATAATCCAACTGTAATTGTGATGAGAGTTATGATAAAGCATCTAAGGGGTACACACTGGGGTTGGGGGGCTTGTCAGAGAAACTTCCTGAGAAAGTGATATTTTAAGCTGATAATCGAAGGAGGATCAGAAATTATCCAGTCAGAATATGGAGTTGACAGTAGTGGTGGCAATGTTGGTGATGTTTGTTGTTGTGGTAGTAATGATGGTGATGATGGTGATGCCCTTGATATGGTAATAGTGGTGATGGAATAGCATATACGTAGTCTGTAAAAGACTTGGCAAGTTTAAAAGAAGATGAATGAACAGAATGAAGATCAGAGCATAGAGCAGGGCAAAGTTTGCACAAGTATACGTGGTAACCTTAGTTAACAAATGGAGTAGAGGCTTGGTGCAAGATGAGTCAAGGGAGGGAACTCCCTGGTGGTCCAGTGGTTAGGACTCTGCGCTTTCACTGCAGAGGGCATGGGTTCAATGCAGAGGGCATGGGTTCAATCCCTGGCTGGGGAACTAAGATCCTACAAGCTCCACGCGGCCAAAACAAAACCAAAAATAAAGGAGACAGGGAGATATGAATGTTCAAGAGCACACTCGAATAGAAATTATTAGTAATCACATTCTTATTATTGTTTTGTGCCTTAGAGAGCTTCCTAAATCAAGGGGGAAATTCAGTCATTCCCTGTCTTTCGTTTATTCATTAGAAAGGTGTCTGCCCTTAACGAGATTATCATCTGGTTAAGGACAGAGAAGTGATACAAATCATCCCACAATTACAAACCGCAGTAAGTGCTATGAAGGAAGAATAGAGTTCTGTGAGAATGCATAATGAGGGCACTTCATTTAAAGCAGAGTTAGGGAAAACCTCTCTGAGGAGATGACACTTAAAACATCAAAGTATGGGTAACCAAGCTAGAAAGAGTTCCGTGAATTTCGAGTCCTGAAAGAAAGCCAGTGAGGCTGGAGCATGGAGAGTAAGGAGGATACTGGTTTAAAAGACAAACCAGGAAATCAACAGGGAATCAAAAGATCTGAGTGAGGGCTTCCCTGGTGGCGCAGTGGTTGAGAGTCCGCCTGCCAAGGCAGGGGACGCGGGTTCGTGTCCCGGTCCGGCAAGATCCCACATGCCGCGGAGCGACTGGGCCCGTGAGCCGTGGCCGCTGAGCCTGTGCTCCGCAACGGGAGAGGCCCCAGCAGTGAGAGGCCCGCGTACTGCACAAAAATAAAAAATAAAAATAAAAATAAAAGATCTGGGTTGGAGTCCCAAATTCCAACCCAGGGAGGAGATAGAAATTAGGCAAATAAATAATACTCATATAAATTAATATATGTCAACAATTACCAATTGTGGTAAATGCTATAAATGAAAAGAGTCTAATGAAAATGTATAACAGGGAGACCCAACAGAGCCTTGACGGGTGGTGGTCAGGGAAGCCTTCTCGGAAGAAGTGTGATTCAAGTAAGGAATTCTGTAGAGAGTGAGGATGTGTAAGGCGGGCTCAGGGAGGGCTGAGCAGACCGTTATTCCAAGCAGCACAAAGGTCTCCAGGCTTGAACAAATTCGGTGCACTTAAAGTCCTGAATGGGCCTTCCCTGGTGCTCCAGTAGTTAGGCCGCCACGCTTCCACTGCAGGAGGCTCGGGTTCAATCCCTGGTCCGGGGGGGACTAAGATCCCGCACGCCACGCGGTACAGCCAAAAAATAACAATAAAATAAAACAAAAATGAAGTCCCGAAAGAAGTCCTCCTCCATGCTGCTGTAGGATGGGAAGGGCAGCTTGAGAGGAGGCTGAAGACACAGGCAGGGGCCAGGTCACGTGGGCCCTTCTAGGTCATAGGAGGGAAGTCAGGTTCGGTCAGGCAGAAGGTAAAGCTGATGTGCCTAAGAGAAGAGGCTCGGAGTAGACCTGTCTGGGCTCCAACCCACATGGCTCTTTTCTAGGCTTCAGTTTTCCCATCTGTAAAGTGGGAATAATAGTAATAATACCCATTCATAAGGCCTAGTGGAAGAGGTGAGATGTGGGAGCATTTGGTTAGATTCTTGTGGCAAAGCTAGTGTGTCAAGGCCAGAGCTCCACAAACTACAGCCCATGGTCAAGTCCTACCTGCCTCTTGTTTTGGAGTTAGTGACATTTTAAAACCATAAGTCTCATATTGTGGCTCCTACCTAGATCGAAAGCCACGGATGAATTTCTACCACTAGGATAACGTGGCTCCGAGGTCTTATGTGGTCTGGCTCCTGGCTACGTGAGACTTCACCTCTTACCATTTGTTCTCTCTGTTCTGTCCATATTAACCACCGTGCTGTTCTCAGACCCTCCAAGTTCATTCCGTCCTCAGAGCATTTTGCACTGCTGTCCCCTCAGCCTGGAATGCTCTTCTGCCAGCTCTTCCCATGTCTCATTTCTGCACATCATTTCAGTCGCTGATCATATGTCACCTCCTCAGAAAGACCATTGCTGGCCACCTTGTCTAAAGCAGACCTCTTCCCTGCTGTGTCCCTACCTTGCCTTATTTTTCTTCGTAGAGTTGATCACTACCTGAAATTATGCATTTATGTATGCCTTTGTTTGCTAGGGCTGCCATAACAAAGTACCGCAGACTGGGTGCCTTACACACCAGAAATGTATTTTCTCACAGTCCGAGATCAACATGTCAGCAGGTTCGGTTCCTTCTGAGGCCAATCTCCTTGGCATGTAGATGGCTGTCTTCCCCCAGTATCCTCACATGGTCCTTCCCCATGCTTGTCTGTGTCCTAATCTCCTCTTCTTGTAAGGGCACCAGACATACTGGATCAGGGCCCACCCTAATGACTTCATTTTAAGTGAATTACCTCTTTAAAGTCATACTCCAAGGCACTGGGGATCAGGACCCCAATGTGTGAACTTTTGGGGGTATGCAGTTCAACCCACATCAATACATTAAGCTGATTTTTGTCCATCTCCCCTTTTGGGGTGAATTTCCAGGAGGACAGCCCCTTCATTAGTTTTTTTTTTTTTTTCTGGGCCGCGCTGTGTGACCTGTAGGATCTTAGTTCCCCGATCAGGGATCGAACCCGTGCCCCCTGCATTGGGAGCACGGAGTCTTAACCACTGGACCGCCAGGGAAGTCCCTAGTTTTGTTCTTGTATTTTATATATATTTTATAATGAGAGTTCAATTAAGATCTATTGACTGAATGAGAGAATGCATGAATTAGCAGTGGAATGAAGGGGACTGGATGGATGGTGTGTCTCCCTTGTCCACATGTTTTTCCACCTCCAGTGCCCTGATGCTGACCTGCATGAGGTCAAGGAGGGATCACAAAGGGACCATTGAGCCATGTTACGCAGACTCCAGGCTGTATTCTCCAGGCCCCTGACTTAAAACCATGGGAGAGGGCTTCCCCGGTGGCACAGTGGTTAAGAATCCGCCTGCCAATGCAGGGGGCACAGGTTCGATCCCTGGTCCGGGAAGATCCCACGTGCCTCAGAGCAACTAAGCCTGTGCGCCACAACTACTGAGCCTGCAAGCCATAACTACTGAAGCCTGGGTGCCACAACTACTGAAGCCCGCATGCCTAGAGCCTGTGCTGTGCAACAAGAGAAGCCACCACGATGAGAAGCCCGCGCACCGCAAGGAAGAGTAGCCGCCCCTCGCCGCAACTAGAGATAGCCTGTGCACAACAACGAAGACCCAACGCAGCCAAAAATAAAAAATAAATAAAATAAAATAAATTAATTTTTTAAAAAAAGTTAAAAAACAAAACAAAAACAAAACCATGGGGGAACTGGGAGTGTAGGGAGGAAGGAAGGTCAGAGATCAAGGTTGAAGTCAGACTCGGGGGTCTGAGAGGGGAGGCAGCCAGGATGCGTGAGCCACGCGTGACCATTGGAGGGTCCTAGGTGATCTTACTCCACCCACCTCTGTACTTCCACTGCCCACCACCCTCCCCTCCCCCATCCTCCGCTGCACTGACTTTTCTTTTTTTTTCCCTCTAACACACTCTACTCGGCCCTACCGCCAAAGCCTTTGCACCAGCCATTCCTCCTGCCCAGAAGGAATGTTGTTTTGTGCATGGCTGGCTTCTTTTCGTCCATTTGGGTCTCAGCTCCAATGGCTTTTCTGATGACACCATGTAAAGTCCCAGCCCCACCCCTGGATGTCACGGCCCTTCCCGTCACTCTGTTTTTAATCTCCTTCCTAGTGTGCATCACTGTCTGAAATTATCCTGTCTTCTCATGTGTTTACTTTGGCAGTTACAACCTGGTCGCCCGCAGGCCAGCGACGGCCCATAAATGTGCTCTGTTTGGCGGGCAGTGTCTAAAGATTTCTCTGAGCCAATGTTTAAAGAGTGGGTGAATTTCTGTAAAAATCATAATCGTTGAAAAAAAAAATGCTAGCTGTCCTTGAAAAATCAGAAGATCTGGTCTACTGAGTCACCATTTCCGATGGGCTGCAGTTGGCTGAAGCCGGGTTTGGGCTACGCTTTGTCATTGTCCCCACCACACCTGCCTGCTCACTTGTTTGTACTTTCTCATTGTCTCCTGGACACGTTTGAGTTTTGCAAGCCTTGGTTGATTTGTTTACCATTTGTGTCCTCCAAGTAGAGCACAGGTTCTGGCAGGTTAGGGTTCTTTTGTCCGTCTTGTTCCTTTTTTTTTTTTTTTTCTTTAACCAAATTGCATTACTTGACTGATTTTCTTTTCATTTTGTAGTCCACCACCACTCTTTTTTCAACGTTATTGGGAGATGATTGACAAGTATAAATTGTGTGTGTGTGTGTATATATATATATGTACACACACACGTATATGTATATATATATATGTATACACAATTGTGTATAAGGTATGCAACTTGCAGGATCTCAGTTCCCTGACCAGGGATTGAACCTGGGCCACAGCAGTGAACGTGCTGAGTCCTGAATCACTAGACTGCTGGGGAAGTCCCCTACAACTTGATGTTTTGATATATTTTGATATACATCATGAGGTGATCAACACAAGCAAACAAGTGAACACATTCATCACCTCACATAGTAGCTTATTTTTTTGTAGGGAGAATGTTTAAGATCTGCTCTCTTGGCAAATTTTATGTGTACAGTATTATTAACTATAGTCACCGTGCTGTACATTAGATCTCCAGAATTTATTCCTCTTCAAACTAGAAGTTTGTGCCCTTTGACCAACATCTCCCCACTTTCCCCTCCGCTCAGTCCCTGGCAGCCACCATTCTCCTCTCTGCTTCTGTGGTTTCAACTTAGATTCCATCATCACTCTTTACTGAAGTCTTAATGGAGTCTTAATTTGACTCTTGTGATTCTTGATTCCTTGGTTTGCTTTGCTCTTTTTTTAAGTGGTGAAGGACACATTAACATAAAACTTACCATTTGAGCCATTTTTAAGTGTCCACTTCTGTGGCGTTAAGTCCATTCACGCAGTTGTGCAGCCATCACCACCGTCCATCTCCAGAACTTTTGCATCTTCACCAATTAAAACTCCGTCCCCATTAAACACCAACTCCCCATTCCTCCTCCCCACCCCTGCACCCACCTTCTACTTTCTGTCTCTATGAATTTGTGTCTTGTTCTTTCTTTCTCTCCAGCTTCTAAAATTGTGCCTGCTATAGAGTAGGTGCTTAATAAGCAGTTGTTGAGGGGGTGCTAGTGAAACTGCAGAAATGCATCTCGGGGGTCTCCGAGGAGCTCCGGTTCTTTATGTCTCAGCACAGAAAGAATTCAGCGAGAGGCCAAGTGATAGATAAGAAGTGATTTATTAGAATAAGATGCTTGTGCGCCTTACAAGCGGGTGAGCTAGAGGGTGCCACGCCGAGAACTTAGTGGGCTACAGTTTTCTAATCAAAGGAAAAATGGGGAGGGGGAGAAGACCACCTCCTTCCTCATTCTTGAGTAGACGTCAAGCTTCCATTATCGGCTCCTCCTCCAAGTCAGGCGGGAGAGTTTTCTTGTCCCTACATAGTCAAACTGGGACTGTCATGGCACAATGGAAATGAGAAAAAAGGCGGTAACATATACTAAAATATGATGAATCATCTCAGCTTTCAGCATAATGTCAACTTTTCCTTATATTTTTGTTTTTAATGTACGCAGAGGAGTGTTACCTTAGGAATCATTAACTTCCTGAGCTCTCTGGGCAGGCTGTGGGTCTTATTCCACCATTGTGTCATTGTCTGGGGGAATGCCTCAGGCTTCCGTTGCATGGTTGTGTTGCTAAGCGAGCCTGCTTGGTTTTGTCGTTAAGCAAACCTGCTTTCTTGAGTGACCATTAACTTACAGGGGTCTCCCATGCTTTTTTGTTCTTCACTTACAGTCCTCTAGTGGGATTAACTATGTAATTACCTACGTTGTCCCTTTACTCTGTTCCTATCACTAGGGGGTCCCCCAGGTTTCTTGTCTGAGTAAGCATGTGATGGGGCATATTGGGGGAGAGGCTCAGACCTCCGTTGGGGACCGCAGGGGCCTGAGGGCCACATCTGTTCTCCTCTCCCCACAGGCCTGCTGCTTCTGGTCAGCCTGGAGGTGTTCCGCCATTCCGTGCAAGCCTTGCTGCAGAGAGTTAGCCCTGAGCCTCCCCCGTCCCCAGCCCTGACCTATGAATACTCCTGGTCTCTGGGCTGTGGCTTGGGGGCCGGCCTGGTCCTGATCCTGGGGAGTGGCTTCTTTCTCCTGCTCACCCTGCCTCCCTGGCCCTGGGGCTCCCTCTGTCCCAAGTCGGGGGGGCACAGGGCCACCTAGGGCCACCGTTGTGCTTTCTGTAAGCAACTCCCAAACCCTTCTCCTTTCTCCATTGTACCCCTCAGAATCTTTTACCCCATCTCCTAGAGAAACTGTGTTCTCCCTGCTCTGGGGGCCCATGCTGTTTGCACAGAACTGCCCCTCACGCCCTCATCTTTTTTCTCTGTAAATATGTTTTTCTCAGGGGCTGAATTTGGGTTGCTTAGGAGTGGGACGGGGAGAGGATTTTTGCAAACAAGGGTCCCCAGGGAAGGCTGGTGGGGACCTGATGGGGTAACTAGGGAGGTGGGGGGGTGAGGTCAGGGGGTCTTGGGAGGGAGTTGGATCTGTTTGTTCCACAGATTTGGATGTATTCGCTTGTGGGAGAGACTTCCTCCAGGGAAACAGGGGAATGGGGGAGGAGAGAATCTCTGGGTCTGACCTCACTGTGGTCTGATTTGGGATTAAAGGTTTGAAAATTTAACAACTTTGATTTGGAGTCCGTTGTGATGTGATTTGTGCACTCCAGGGTAGCGGAAAGGGGTCACTTGTGCTCTCCAGAAACCCACTACATGCTACTTGTCAGCCCCAAAGTCACATGTCAATGAACCCATAGAGAGTGACAGAAAACTCAACGGTTTGGAATACAAACACTGTTATGGGTTGTAGGGGTCCCTCCTGAAAGTATATGTTGGGGTCCTAACCACCAGGACCTCATAATTGACCCTATTTGCAGATAGGGTCTTTGCAGATGTGACCAAGTAAAAACGAGGTCATTAGGGTGGGCCCTAATCCAACAGGACTGGTGCCCTTATATGGAGAGGTTAGGACACGGATAACATGCAGAGGGAAGATGAGGTGAAGAGACACAGCGAGAAGATGACCATCTACAAGCCAAGGAGAGGTGCCTAGAACAGACTGTTCCTTGCAGCCCCCAGAAGGAACCAGCCCTGCAGACACCGTGATCTTGGACTTCCAGCCTCCAGAACCGTGAGACAGTGCATTTCTGTTGTTTAAGTCCCCCAGTCTGTGGTACTTTGTTAGGGCAGCCCTAGCAAGCTGATACACCTGTTAGTCCCTGGAAGTGGGGTTCTGCTGTAACAAAGACCTACAAATGTAGAAGTGACTTTGGAATTAGGGAATGGGTAGAAGCTGGGGGTGTTTTGAGGTGCATGCTAGAAACAGCCATGATTGCCTTGACAAGACTGTTGGTAGGATTATGGAAGTGAAAGGAAATTCTGAGGAGGACTCAGGACTTGCTGTAGAGGAAGTGTACATCATCTTAGAGAATATATGTATCATTATGAACAGAATATTGGTAGAAGCTGTTCAGCCACAACTAACAGTGACCAGGCCATGCAGACCTGGTGTCAAGGGTTGAAATCCTTCAGCCCAAGGGCCCAGGCTCCTCTCATGAAGACCAGTGTATGTATTTCACCTCAAAACTCACAACTCGAATGAATTCTTCAAATTAGATAGGAATTGCTGAAGCTGATCTCAAAGGCTAAAGTCTCTTAAACATTTAACAATATTTAAAATATGGAATATGTGCCATCTTTTGAATGCAAATATTGTGAATGTGATTCTCTTAAATGCTGCTATATTTAATTATAAATTATATGTGTAATTATATATATTA
>RJWK010046315.1:0-17686 GCA_004363435.1 Platanista minor | reverse complement strand
GGCCTCTCACTGCTGTGGCCTCTCCTGTTGCGGAGCACAGGCTCTGGACGTGCAGGCTCAGCGGCCATGACTCACAGGCCCAGCCGCTCCACAGCATGTGGGATCCTCCCAGACCGGGGCACGAACCCATGTCCCCTGCATCGGCAGGCGGACTCTCAACCACTGCACCACCAGGGAAGCCCTGTGTTTGTGTTTTTTATGTTTTTTTCCCTGTAATTGATTTCTAATCTCATAGTGTTGTGGTCAGAAAAGATGCTTGATATGATTTCAATTTTCTTAAATTTACTGAGGCTTGATTTGTGACCCAAGATGTGATCTATCCTGGAGAATGTTCCATGTGCACCTGAGAAGAAAGTGTAATCTGCTGTTTTGGATGGAATGTCCTATAAATATCCATTAAATTTATCTGGTCTGTTGTGTCATTTAAAGCTTGTATTTCCTTACTAATTTTCTGTTTGGATGATCTGTCCATTAGTGTAAGTGAGGTGTTCAAGTCCCCCACTATTATTGTGTTACTGTCAATTTTCTCTTTTATAGTTGTTAGCAGATGCCTTATGTATTGAGGTGCTCCTATGTTGGGTCCATATATATTTATAATTGTTATATCTTCTTCTTGGATTGATCCCTTGATCATTATGTAGTGTCCTTCCTTGTCTCTTGTGACATTCTTTATTTTAAAGTCTGTTTTATCTGATATGAGTATTGCTACTCCAGCTTTCTTTTGATTTCCATTTTCATGGCATATCTTATTCCATCCCCTCACTTTCAGTGTGTATGTGTCTCTAGGTCTGAAGTGGGTCTCTTGTAGACAACACATATATGGGTCTTGTTTTTGTTTCTATTCAGCAAGCCTGTGTCTCTTGGTAGGAGCATTTAATCCATTCACGTTTAAGGCAGTTATCAATATGTATGTTCCTATTACCATTTTCTTAGTTGTTTTGTGTTTGTTTTGTAGGTCCTTTTCTTCTCTTGTGTTTCCCACTTAGAGACGCTCCTTCGGCATTTGTTGTAGAGCTGGTTTGGTGGTGCTGAATTCTTTTAGCTTTTGCTTGTCTGTAAAGCTTTTGAATTCTCCATCGAATCTGAATGAAATCCTTGCCGGGTAGAGTAATCTTGGTTGTGTTTCTTCTCTTTCATCACTTTGAATGTCATGCCAGTCCCTTCTGGCATGCAGAGTTTCTGCTGAGAAATCAGCTGTTAATCTTATGGGAGTTCCCTTGTATGTTATTTGTCATTTTTCCCTTGCTGCTTCAATAATTTTTCTTTGTCTTTAATTTTTGCTAATTTGATTACTCTGTGTCTTGGCGTGTTTCTTGTTGGGTTTATATTATATGGGACTCTCTGTCCTCCTGGACTTGGGTGACTATTTCCTTTCCCATGTTAGGGAAGTTTTCGACTATAATCTCTTCAGATATTTTCTCTGGTCCTTTCTCTCTCTCTACTCCTTCTGGGACCCCTAGAATGCGAATGTTGTTGCGTTTAATGTTGTCCCAGAGGTCTCTTAGGCTGTCTTCATTTTTTTTTCATTCTTTTTTCTTTATTCTGTTCCGCAGTAGTGAATTCCACCATTCTGTCTTCCAGGTCACTTATCTGTTCTTCTGCCTCAGTTATTCTGCTATTGATTCCTTTTAGTGTATTTTTCATTTCAGTTATTGTATTGTTCATCTTTGTTTGTTTGTTCTTTAATTCTTCTAGGTCTTTGCTAAACATTTCTTGCATCTTCTCAATCTTTGCCTCCATTCTTTTTCCGATGTCCTGTATCATCTTAACTATCGTTATTCTGAATTCTTTTTCTGGAAGGTGGCCTATCTTTACTTCATTTAGTTGTTTTTCTGGGGTTTTATCTTGTTCCTTTATCTGGTACATAGCCTTCTGCCTTTTCATCTTGTCTATCTTTCTGTGAATGTGGTTTTTGTTCCATAGGCTGCAGGATTGTAGTTCTTCTTGCTGCTGCTGTCTGCTCTCTCGTGGATGAGGCTACTTAAGAGGCTTGTGGAAGTTTCCTAATGGGAGGTACTGGTGGTGGGTAGAGTTGGGTGTTGCTCTCGTGGACAGAGCTCAGTAAAACTTTAATCTGCCTGTCTGCTGATGGGTGGGACTGGGTTCCCTCCCTGTTGGTTGTTTGGCCTGAGGGGACACAACACTGGAGTGTACCCTGCCTGTTTGGTGGGGTAATGGCGGGCTCTGGGAGAGCTCACGCCAAGGAGTACTTCCCAGAAATTCTGCTGCCAGTGTCCTTGTCCTCATGGTGAGACACAGCCACCCCCTCCTCTGCAGGAGATCCTCCAACACTAGCAGGTAGGTGTGGTTCAGTCTCCTGTGGGGTCACTGCTCTTTCCCCTGGGTCCTGATTCAGACAGTACTTTGTGTGTGCCCTCCAAGAGTGGAGTCTCTGTTTCCCCCAGTCCTGTCAAAGTCCTGCAATCAAATCCCGCTAGCCTTCAAAGTCTGATTCTCTGGGAATTCCTCCTCCTGTTGCCAGACATCCAGGTTGGGAAACCTGAAGTGGGGCTCAGAACCTTCACTCCAGTGGGTGAACTTCTGTGGTATAAGTACTCTCCAATTTGTGAGTCACCCACCCAGCAGTTATGGGATTTGACTTTATTGTGATTGCGTCCCTCCTACTGTCTCATTGTGGTTTTTTCCTTTGTCTTTGGATGTGGGGTGTCTTTTTTGGTGAGTTCCAGTGTCTTCCTGTTGATGATTGTTCAGCAGTTAGTTGTGATTCCAGTGCTCTTGCAAGAGGGACTGAGAACCCATCCTTCTACTACACCATCTTGAACCTGGAGCCTGGTCACTGTTGCTGTATCATATAATTTCAAATTTTTTTTTTGCTTATTTATTTATTTACTATTAACTATAGCCTTTTTTGGATTTCACCAGTTTTCCTGCTAATGTCCTTTTTCTTTTCCTGTACAGACCTTTTAAAGGTCATGAAAAATGTCATTTACTTTTGAAAAGTACTCTTCAGGTATTTTGTATAATGTCTCTCAATTCCAGTTTGGTATCAGTTATCTCACGCTATGGAGTTTTTCTTTATCCATTCCTCTGTCGATAGACATAAGGGCTGCTTCCACCTTTTGGTTATTGTGAATAATGCTGCAGTGAATATGAGTGTGCAGATATCAGTTTGAGATCCTGCTTTTAATTATTTGGGGTAAATACCCTGAAGTGGAGTTGCTGGATAGCATGGTAATTCTATTTTTAGTTTTTTGAGGAACCTTCATACTGTTTTCCATAGCAGCTGTACGATTTTACATTCCACCAACAGTGTACCAGAGTTCTAATTTCTCTACGTCTTGGCCAACAGTTGTTTTCTGTTTTTTTGATAGTGACTGTCTTAATGGGTGTGAGGTGATACCTCATTGTGGTTTTTGGTTTGCATTTTCCTGATGATTGGTGATGTTGAGCATATTTTCATATGTTTCTTGGCTATTTGTTTATCTTCTGTGGGGAAATGTCTGTTGAGGTACTTTGCTACTTTTTAATGTTAATTTTTTTTTTTTTTTTTGCGGTACGCGGGCCTCTCACTGTCGTGGCCGCTCCTGTTGTGGAGCACAGGCTCCGGACGCGCAGGCTCAGCGGCCGTGGCTCACGGGCTCAGCCGCTCCGCGGCATGTGGGATCTTCCCGGACCGGCGCACGAACCCATGTCCCCTGCATCAGCAGGCGGACTCTCAACCACTGCGCCACCAGGGAAGCCCCTTTTTACTTTTTTGTGCTTACAAAGCTACTGGAAGGTGCAGATGACTTGGACTTTATGAAATTTAAAATCATGTCCAAGATGAGGTGATCTCTGAAAATGGAGATGTCTTCCATGTTTAGTTTGACTGCATGTAAGAATTATTTTAGCCTAAGAGATAATGGGACTTTCTTTTCTATATTTTTACTGTATAATATGTTTTAAGGCATAAACTTTTTTCTTTAGTATTAAACGTATTTTTGTCCAGGTAGGCAGTCAAAAATGCAGTCCTTAATAAAACCAATAAATTTGAAAATAACTCCATGAACTCCCTATGGACTTTTTATATTGCAATTACTGTGACTGTGGTAATAGCAACGAGCAGTTTTTTATCTACAGTATACAGAAATACAGCTGCACTTTTTTTGTCCCCCAAGAAAGGCACAAATGTCTTGTAAGTGGATTAATTAATATATTTAAATTTTCCTTGAAGTATTTTTATTGTACCATTATTTTGTAATATTTTTGTTGCACATATGCAATATTTTAGTTACATTTTAGTTTTTTTATTTTTATTTGTTGGCTGCACTGCACAGCTTCTGAGATCTTAGTTTCCTGACCAGGGATTGAATCCGCGCCCGTGGCAGTGAAAGCGCAGAATTGTAACCACTGGACCGCCAGGGAATTCCCTTTACTTACATTTTCGGTAAATAAGGACTTGTGGATTGTTCTGGCAACCTAAGTATCACTTTTTATTTTTTTCTAGGGAGGGGAATAAGGTATGGAGCGTATTACTCTCCAGTTCATTTACTTCAGTACACTTTTGTAATTCTCCCTTTTGGGAGCAATATCTTGAGGGGAAAACTGGTCGTGTTCTTGAGGTCCATCCTCCAAGTCTTCTAATTCTTTGCTGGGTTCCCTGTACTCCAGCATCAGCTTACATGAGTATAAAGCCTGGATTCTTGGTCGCCTTACTTTGCCTAGAATGGGCAAATGTCCCATTTCCAGATTCTTAGCCCCTTCAAACAGATACTTTCTGTATTCTGCATTTAAATGGCATTTCTAGTTCTGGGTGAGAGTTCTAGTCTGCTGTTAGCTTTTGTATCTCACCCAGAAGCAGAATTTCCTCCCTCCGTCAGTTGACTTGTTAGAGAAATCTGGATGTTTGTATTACAGACTTTTCCAAAGTCCAAATTTTCTTAATTGTATCTATGTGGTGTCATTTAATATGTTCTCTTGTCCTCTGTATTTTCTGTTAAGTGATAGTAATATCTAAAGGCTTGATCAGGTAAGTTTCAGATAATTTTTGATCATATAATTTTTTATATCAGGAATACTTGAAAGATGGTGTACATAATTGTTAGGAGGTACTTTTTGTGGGGGAGACAGTTAATGATCACTGGTGATAATTACCCAATTCATTAGTTCCTTAATGGTTGCAAAATGGTGGTATTCTAAGTTTTTTATTCTTTTTTCATTTATTGGCTGGAATACGTCTGTAAAAGAATCCTTTCTTCATCAACTCTTTGTTACTCTAAAAGTGCAGTTTATATAGGAAAGACACAATGAATGTTTTACTCAATGGTTATCAGAAGAATCAGTCAATCACCTAGCATCATTAAAAGGTAGCCAGAAAGGGTTTTTTTTTTCTCTTTTTTTTGATTTTGTCTTGTTGAGGATTATTAACTCATGGATATGAAGTTATTTGATTTGTTATAGTCCATTATAGCTATCCTTAAAGATGCTCAGATTGACCCATCTTTGCCCTGTGGGCCTATTCAGATTGGCTCCAGAGTGCTTTTGATAGGACTCTCTGGCCTTCAGTAGGTTCCTTGTTTTCCCTTGGGGAAAAATTGTTTGAGATTCATCTTGTATACTTCTGGTCCCAGACCTGGAACTAGTAATTTCTCCAAGAAGTCCTTGTTATTTTTAATGGACATGGCGTTTAAAGATCATAATTTGAATGTGAGTTTTCTTTTTAAAAATTATCTGTCTTATATATTAATTTTTAAAGTTGTATTAATCTTCAGTGTCTTTCTTGAAATAGATGGACTATAACTTGATAAATATAGAGACTATTTTAAATTAAGTACTATGACATTTATCTTAACAGGATTGAAAAGAAAAGCTATCTCTATAGGAACTAGTAATTTCCCCTTAATTATCATTCCTAGAGTTCTGGGATTGTTACCAGGCTCTTAGAGGTTACCAATATAAATTCTACAACAGTCAGTATTATTCAGTGATTTGTTAGCTGAGTTAAAATACTGGGGCCTACACCAAATCTGGAAAGAGGCCTGGTAGTGCATGCCTTTAAATTCTCAGCTGAGTCTGTTATAGGCAAGCATTTGAAAGCTACTGATTTGACCATTGGTACTCTAAGTAACCAGTAGTGATTTAAGTGGCTGTTTTTGGAAACTTTTCTACTTTAATCCTAAATATTTAGTCTGAATGTGATATAAGAGCAATATCTTAAAGACCTACGGGCAGGTTCAAGTTAATATATCGTTGCCAAACCATCCTTCTCACCAGTAGTATTTCGGTAAGCCTCCCTTATTGCCTTTTGTTCATTACTATTTTATTTTATTTTTAGAGGGTGACTTAGAGATGGCTTTTAAAAAAAAATTTTATTTTTGGCTGCGTTGGGTCTTAGTTGTGGCACACAGGCTCTTCATTTTAGTGTTTGGGCTTCTCTCTAGTTGTGGCGTGTGGGTTTTCTCTTCTCTAGTTGTGTTGCACTGGCTCCAGGGTGTGTGGGCTCTGTAGTTGTGGTGTGTGGGTTCCAGAGCGCATGGGCTCTGTAGTTTGCCGCTTACGGGTTCTAGTTGAGGCGTGTGAGCTCAGTAGTTGTGGCGTGCCGGCTTAGTTGCCCCGTGGCATGTGGGATCTTAGTTCCCTGACCAGGGGTTGAACCCGCATCCCCTGCATTGTAAGGTGGATTCTTTACCACTGGACCACCAGGGAAGTCCCTGTTCATTACCCTTTTAAAAGGGTCTCAGAATTTAAAAAAAAAAAAAAAAAAAAGGACTGGTTCTCTGATTTAAAATTCAGTCAGATGAACTAACTGTAGCGGGTATAAACTTCTGATGAATATAGGGTTAGATCTCATCTGATAGACATTTTTGCCTTAAAAATTGTTTGGAAAAGAGAGAATGGTAACACGAGTTGGCATTCTCTGAGTGAGTATTATCTGATAAGAATCAGATAACAGAAAATTAGTGAATGGTTTTTTCATTTTTAATAGCTTTTTCTTGATTAAAGTTATACCTTGGAAAAAATTCACATTTTGACTTTCACAATCCACGATTCACAGTTCTAGATTACCAGTAATCCTTATGCACTAACAATTAGAAGGGAGTCTGAGCTCCAAACTCCCATTTCCTATTTGACAATTAGCCAATGCTTGGGAAGTAATTGACCTAACTTAATACACACCTCTCTACATTTATGCCAGAGAAGATTATACTATAGGTGAAATGATACTGGTATTCTTGGTACTTTAGGAGTAAAATAGATTTTGTGGTGTGTTGTGAGACTAGTTATCATTTATAACAAAGATTCTTTGGGGAGATGCTTTTCATGTTCCAAATAGACTGAGAGAGGAGCATAACCTAATTGTAAATCATGAGCTGCATTATTGTAAATTTCATTCGTTTCTGTTAGTAAAAATGTATTCCCCGCCCTACCTCCCACCCCACGTTCCCAGATTGGTTTTATAATCCTTATGGATTTTATTTGAGCATTGAAATTAGAGTGAGATAAATTTTTCTCAGTGTTAGCCTAAGAATTGATTGAAATAGTTTTTATTCATTTTAGGAAATCTACTTTCTTCAATGTATTAACCAATAGTCAAGCTTCAGCAGAAAATTTCCCATTCTGCACTATTGATCCTAATGAGAGCAGAGTACCTGTGCCAGATGAAAGGTTTGACTTTCTTTGCCAGTACCACAAACCAGCAAGGTAAGAAAAATCTTTATGCCATTGTTCATGTGGTGGCCCTGTATAGATTGAGTAAATATATATAAGTGATATATTTAAAATTATGTAGAAGGGTTGTATTGTTTTTTTCAAAATTAATGTAGCATTATTGTTTTGGGTGATTATAAAAGTAACCTAGAACCTGGAGAAGGGTGAGAAAGGATACATCCATTGTTAACATTGAAGTTATTTTTTTCTGGGGATTGTGAAGTAGAGGGAGTAATTAGTCCGTATTATGTGATTCCATTCATGTAAAATGATACATGTATGTGTGTATTCATAGGAACTGAAGATCACAAACTGCTGGTTATCTCTGGGAAATGGAATTTTTAGGTCATTTTTTTCTTTATTTCTTGTAGTTCTCTCTGAAGTTTTTATAACAGCATGTATTATATCTTTAATTAGAAAAAGTAAGAATACAGTTTTATTGTAGGAAGTTCAGACAATATGGAAATTTATAAAGAGAGGAGTAAAAATCACCAATACTTCTACCTTGGTATAATATATATAAATACTTTTGAGGTAGATCCTTCCATACTTTTGATATTTTTTTACTTGGGGTATCATTAATATTTTTCTAGATTAAAAAGTACAGATTTAAATAAATAATTTTGAATATAATGATAATGTTTAGTACTATGTTATATGAATGTACACAGTTTATTTACCATTTCCCTATTATTGAGAATTTAGTTTGCTTTTAGTTTTTCACTATTTTGAATGTGGTGATAAATCCCAAATTTTTGTCTCCAGCCCTGAACTCTGTTGAACTCCAGACATATATCTAACCGCCTGCTTGACACTGACACTTAGATGACTAAACAGGTGCCTCCGACTTTACATATCCTAAATGGACTTCTTCATTTCACCCTGCCTGTGTCAAATTTGTTCTTCCTCAAGACGTTTATAATTCAATAAATAGTACTATTATTTCTTAAGTTGCTTAAGTTAAAGCCCAAGATCTATCCTTGATTCTTTTCTTTCCTCACCCCTACATCCAGTCTATCAGCAATTCCTATGAGTTCTAACTACAGAATATACACCAAATTTATTTACTTCTCTTACTTTTTTTTTTTTTTTTTTTTTTGCGGTACGCGGGCCTCTCACTGTTGTGGCCTCTCCCGTTGCAGAGCACAGGCTCCGGACGCACAGGCCCAGCGGCCATGGCTCACGGGCCCAGCTACTCCGCGGCATGCGGCATGTGGGATCTTCCTGGACCGGGGCACGAACCTGTGTCCCCTGCATCGGCAGGCGGACGGACTCTCAACCACTGCACCACCAGGAAAACCCCTACTTCTCTTACTTTCATCCTCTAGTTTTAGCATGTATTGATTTTTTGATGAATTAATTATTACTGTGATGATTGTCACATGATGGTTTTGTAATTCCACATTTCTTCTTCATTTATTAGTTGACATTTTGCTGTAAGAAGAGCTTTCTTGTTTTCATTTATTCATTCATATATTTATTCATATCAGTGTTACTCACTTGGTTATAATATGTCACAGTCATTGGATGTAGCTCAAATTATATCCCTCAAATTGGCTCCTCAAGCTGAGTTCTGAATCCTTTTTAAAAACTTTTTATTTTTAAATGATTTCAATTTTATATAAAAGCTGAAAAATTATATGTAGAATGTTTGTATGCCTTTCATTCAAATTTCTCTGAACCTTTGAAAATAACTTGCAGACATGATACCACATTGCACTTTAATTCTTCAGTTTGTATTTGCTAAGTATAGACACTTGCCTACATAACCACAGTAAACCATCATAATCAGGACATTGACAATGATCTAATATTATCATCTAATTCACAGATTCCATTTAGATTTCTCCAGTTGTCCCCATAATGTGCTTATTTGCTCAATCCCTTTATATGTTGCAAATCTCTTGAACCCACCAGGTTGTTGCCCAGTTTGGACACTCTCCTGGCTTGGGCCCTGCCTATTGCTGGGCTGCTCTCCTGCCCAGATGCCTTCCTTGTCCAGGCCCCAGCTGCTGTTGTGCTGCCTTCTCTGCCCACTCTGACTCTCTCCTTGTGTGAGCCTTTGCCACTGAGGGGCTGTGTGGTCATGTGACATTGCTGAAATTTTCCAGAGACATGAAGAGAACAACAACAATAATAAAGCTCTTGGAGGGACTTCCCTGGTGGTGCAGTGGTTAAGACTCTGAGCTCCCAATGCAGGGGGCCTGGGTTTGCTCCGTGGTCAGGGAACTAGATCCCACATGCATGCCGCAACTAAGAGTTTGCATGCCACAATTAAGGAGCCTGCCTACTGCAACTAAGGAGCCCGCCTGCCGCAACTATGGGACACACGTGCCGCAACTAAGGGACACACGTGCCGCAACTAAGGAGCAGGCGAGCCGCAACTAAGGAGCCCGTGAGCTGCAGCTAAGGAGCCCGCCTGCCATGACTAAGACCCAATGCAACCAAATAAATAAATAAAAGAAATGTTATTAAAAAAAACAATAATAAAGCTCATGGACTTCAAATTTATTGAAATTTTAGGCAGTGAGGGAATTAATTTCTCAAACTTTCTCTTGCTTTACTGGTAAACACTGATTAAACGCCTTTATGGAAATACAAAAGTTGAATGGGAACCCATCTTCATTTTTTCCATAACTTAATTTTGGCCTCTTTGTGGTCAAGCAAATAAGGAAGAATTGACAGTATTTCATAGTTTTTCTTCTTGCTACCCCAAACTTATCTGTTATATTGCAAGTTTCCAGGTTTTTTTTTGTTTTTTTGATGGAAGAAAAATCCTCCTCATCATTTTCATTTGTTTCTATTGAAGAAAGACTTATAAATGTTTTTGGTATTCTGTGTTCATTATATCATAGTGATTAAAAAGATTTTTAATCTTATCATTTTAATCTCAAGAAAGTTTCATAAGGTCTAAAAACATAAAGTAGTCTTAAAATCATTGGTACAGTATATAAAAAATCTTTGAATTAGGGCTCAAGTTTTTATTTTTTGAGATATGATATTAATGGTTTAAACCTTTATCCTGGCCTTAAAGAATCAGAATTAAGAAACTCATTTTCATTAGAAAACAGAATCTCAGAGCTATAGTTTGTCCTGTCTGGTTTCCTTATAAAAGGAAACGGAAGCCCAGAAAGGTGAAATGATTTGCTCAAGGTCACACAGATAGTTAATGTCAACCAGGGCTAGAACCCAAGGATTCTTACTTCAACTTCAGGGCCTTTCCTCTCACATCTATGCTACTGTACTTTATATTTATCATATGGGTGATATGTTTTAGTTGTTAGAAGTTATATTATTTAGATGAGTTTGGTTGTACCTAACATATGGACTTAAAAATTGATTTATTGAGTTAGTAACAGGTAGCATGGTATTTTGTGTTGGTTTCAGCACCTCAGTTGTGTCATCAAGGACCTGGCTTCATTCCCCTCTCCATTTTACTTACTTTATCAGCTTGATCATAAGATCGCCTTCCCCTTTGGTCATCTCAAATGACCAAATCATTTGGAACTCTCAAATCTTGGAACTGTATACTTTCTCATCCATGTTCAGAGTGAAGGAAGAGCAGTTTGCTTCACAAAGTCCTGTCAGAGGACTGATGATCTTCTATTCAAGAATCCTCTTAACCCTCTCTGGCAAATTTCTCCTTAAGTCTTTCTAGGCAAATGGGTCAAGGCAGAGGTCCTAGAATCATTAATTGTGCCTAGGGGATGAGATTAAGCTGCTTAGTATAGGCCCAAGCTACATGCCTCCTTCTAGAGTTAGGTGTAGAGCCAGCTTTTCCAAAGCTCTCGGCTACAGTGGGGAGGTATGGCTAGCCAAATGACAATCAATATAGTCATCAAGAGAAGGGGCAAAGGATGCTGGAGAGGCAACCACAGTAGTCACCAAAAACTTAACCCCATCTTATGTATGTTTTCTGTGGATTTGCTGGTACCAGTTATGAAGTAATTTCTATTTATATAAAATTTTTTTATAGAACAATTATTTTAAAAGTACTCATTTTCCATGCAGATAACAAGAAAGCATTTTGTGGAACTTTTATGTTGTATTTTATCATGTAATAAAATTGACATTCTGAAAAATGAATACTCTGAAAATTGACAAAGGATACATAAATGCATATACTGTACACCTTTGTCATATGACATTGAAAGTAGCTTTATTTACTCATATGCTTTAATCTCCATTTCTACATGGCTGACTGGTTTTCTTGTTTTCTAATTTGTGTTAACTGTTACTTTACTGTGTCTAATTCTGTTGCTGTTAACAACTATGTTATTACTATGCTGACAATTGGTTCACATCATTACATGCATTTTGGGGCTATAAAACCTATATGGTGATTAAATGCAAACCCAGATATCCTATATTTGAATAGCAGTTTCGTTACTTATAGCTGAGTGATCCTGTGTGCAATAGATTTCTTAACTCCTCTATGGCTTAATTTCCTCATCTGTAAAGTGGGTTTAATAAATAACACCCATCTTATAGAGTAAGTTTGAACTTTGGAATGATAATACATGTAAAACACTTAGTCCAGTTCCTGGCACAAAATATCTGTTGAGTACGTTGGCTCATTCTATGATGATTACCTTGACTTGTATCAGTATACTCTTTAAATGTTCTCTGCTTTTGTGTATGTGTGCATGTGCCAGTATAATAAAGTTAATTATATGAGTTTTAGTTTTTAGAGTAACAATAAAAACATCTGTTCTGCTTTAAAATGTTTTCCCTTCATTTTCCTAGGTAAGAAAGTCCTAACGTTTTAAAAGATTATTTCTTGTTTAAATTTTTTTTATTCATTTGAGAATCTAATAAACATTGTTCTAGAAAGGAAAGAATTAATTCATGTAACATGTTTGGGAAAGCCATTTGGTTAATAAACAGGTTCTTAGTACTATTTTATATTAAAATCATCTTTTGTTTTTCAGCAAAATTCCTGCTTTTCTAAATGTAGTGGATATTGCTGGCCTTGTGAAAGGAGCTCACAATGGGCAAGGCCTGGGAAATGCCTTTTTATCTCATATTAGTGCCTGTGATGGAATCTTTCATCTAACACGTAAGTACAGTTTATTTAATAGATTGATTTCATTATGATCCGTGTTTTCTTTCCATTATTGTGCAGATAAAATTAATAAATAATAAAATAAGATTTGCTTAGCTTCACAAAGTGAACTGTGGATTTGTCTGTTGATTGTGACTTAATGTGATTAAGTATCATCTCCATATGAGAAGGCTTATTCCATAGTAAGTATATGCTATGTTGCTGTCATTTTCTTTTTTAACATTTTTTTTTTTTTTTGTCTGTGTTGGGTCTTGTTTCTGTGTGAGGGCTTTCTCTAGTTGCAGCAAGTGGGGACCACTCTTCATCGCGGTGCACGGGTCTCTCACTATCGCGGCCTCTCTTGTTGCGGAGCACAGGCTCCAGACGCTCAGGCTCAGTAGTTGTGGTGCATGGGCCTAGTTGCTCTGCGGCATGTGGGATCTTCCCAGACCAGGGCTCGAACCCATGTCCCCTGCATTGGCAGGCAGATTCTCAACCACTGCGCCACGAGGGAAGCCCTGCTGTCATTTTCTAATTGAATTTTATCCCATTCTGGATTAGACCCATTGAAAAGTGTTTTTATGCAGAAGTAATTTTGTTGATTGCAAAGGCAGTTTGAAATTTTCTTAACTTGTGGAATTTGACTGCAGTTTTGCCTTTCCATGTGTTGAAAAGGCAGAATTGATAGAGGAGGGGATTCCATTATTTCAGAGGAGAGAAAATCATCCAGGTTATTTACTAGAGATGAAAAGATTAAGGAGAGAGTATAGATCAGCTAGTCCTTGATGGAGAGGATATAAAACAAAGAGAGAAAATAAGTAGAACTATATGTTGGTTTGTGTTCTTTTGACTATAGAAGTGAGCCAAGAACATAGTAATTGTCTGACAAAATAGAAAGTTTTAGGTTAAGGCTTAGGTCAAGACTGTACTTTATGGTAATAATATTAATAATATTATAATGAGCAAACGAAGGAAACATAAATTAGAGGTGGGGTCTGGTTCAGTGCTTTTGTTTGTTACTGGCCCTTGACAGATAACTGTAAGCAATTGAGAATGAGCATTTAGAAAATTTGCGTAATATTTTGGTCATTTGAATTTAATGAAAATATTGTGCTAGTATTTATGTCTTTTAAAAAATTCATTTGCCTAGTAATTCATTTTTATTGTATTTTACAAAAACCCATAACAGATAGTTTGAGAAGCACTGGTCTAGGTAGCTTTACTTGGATGAAGGTTTGGAGACACCTTCTGGAAGGGTTTGGGATATAGGCAAAGAATAAGGTTATATGTTTGTGTGGGGAGGGTTTCAGTTATGTTGAGTAGTGTTACCTACTGTCTGTACATTGGCGGGAGCCTCTGTTTTCACTGGTTCTGGTGACTGATGTGAGAGTTTCAAAGAGAGGGTAGAATCAAGTGTGACAACTGGGTTTCTGGACTGGGCCAATTCAATGACTCTTGATGCTACTCACTGAGATGTTAAATACAGAAGGAACAGCAAGTCTTGGGAGAGAGTCAAAGAGTTCAGTTTGGGACAGTTTTTTGAATAGGTACCTGGGACATCCAGATACGGATGTCTTTAAGGAAGTAGTATTGATAGGGCAGGTATGACAGGAGGATGGGGGCAAGAGAACTGAAGGTTGGGGTGTGAGTGATTGAACTGATGAGTGGGATAGAGCTTATCATAGGGTATTAGTGAAGGTAGGAAAGGACTGAAAAGTGGGAGGATCTATTTCCTGATGAGGTTCAGGAACAGGTATGTTGGCTGTAAGCGGGTGTGTGGTTGAGAGGGATATTTGACTTAAAATTTTCAGAGCTGGAGCAGTTTCGGGTGATGATAAGTTCCTGAGAATAGCCTGAAACCATTAATATATGTAATAAAGTCTTTGGTTTTGTTGTCTCTTGTATAATATTCATCTGATATGTTTTTCTAACCTTTAGGGGGAAAATGAATTCGGTTAGGAGCATACATACTTTATTGTATTTCATTCAGGCTAAAGATATTGTTGTTAAGAAAGGGAAAAAAATCCAATTAAACTAGGTAACATGCTTTCTTATAGTGATTGATTTCAAATATGTTAAACTGTGAAAATATGTACCTTACAATTGATGAAATACAGTATATATTATTGTATAGTGCACAGAACACAGAATGATACATTTATAACAAGAATTTTTTAAAAACCTTTGTAGAATTACAGGCAATAAAAAAGACTTGAGGGCTTCCCTGGTGGCGCAGTGGTTGAGAGTCTGCCTGCCGATGCAGGGGACGCGGGCTCATGCCCCGGTCCCGGAAGATCCCACATGCCGCGGAGCAGCTGGGCCCGTGAGCTGTGGCCGCTGAGCCTGCATGTCCGTAGCCTGTGCTCTGCAGCGGGAGGCCACAACAGTGGGAGGCCTGCGTACCGCAAAAAAAAAAAAAAAGACTTGAAGAGAATAAAAGGATAAAGTGATTACTTTGAAGCTATGAAAAGTGAGAATTCTTTAATTTCAAATTATGGTATATTTTCATCTTCAACAGGTTATTAAATATGAGTGTGAAATAAAATTTTATCTTTAATATTACTCTTTATAAAGGTTATTTTCTTCAAACGTCTTAAAGTCACCAGAAATGCAGTTCATTTGTTTGTTTATTTAATATTCTTTAATTAAATAGTAAATGTTTTCTGTTCTGGGTGCTGGAAATATATAGTGTGTAGCAGAATCTAATACATTTTCTGGTTTTATGAAGCTTCTAGTCTAGTGGTGGAAACATATTAATTACGTTAATGTGTAATTACATTATTGTATTTGGACTTAAAAAAAGACGTACTTGTGAATTGTTTACTTATTTGCTTATTAGCATGTTAGAAACTTGTTTTATTTCTTTACTTCATTTTAGTTTTGGTGTGAAAAATCCATTTTTTATGTTAATATCTTTTAGTTTCTCTATTTTTTGAAATTAATTAATTAATTTACTTTTGGCTACATTAGGTCTTTGTTGCTGCATGCGGGCTTTCTCTAGTTGCAGCGAGTGGGGGCTACTCTTTGTTGTGGTGCGAGGGCTTCTCATTACAGTGGCTTCTCTTGTTGCGGAGCACAGGTTCTAGGCATGCAGGCTTCAGTAGTTGTGGCGCGTGGACTCGATAGTTGTGGTTCACAGGCTCTAGAGCACAGGCTCAGTAGTTGTGGCGCACAGGCTTAGTTGCTCCATGGCATGTGGGATCTTCCCAGACCAGGGAACCTGTGTCCCCTGCATTGGCAGGCGGATTCTTAATCACTGTGTCACCAGGGAAGTCATCTATTTTTGTTTTATACAGTTGGTTTAAACTACTAAGGAAAGAGACAGTGTAGGATATGTATTAGTGTGTTCAGGGCACTTTAAAGCTTTTCATTAGAACTTCTGAAAACAGAGAGAAAAAATTTTTAATGGTAAGTTGTGGTTATTACTGAGTTTTAATTTATGAATGCTATGTTTCTCTCTGTTAGTTTCATTCTTAAAGTTTAATTTTCCCCTCACCTTGTTTATTTCCCTTGGTTATTAGATGGATGTAAATATATACTTTGCATCAAAAATTTATACTTGTTTTAAATGTAAATAGTTATTTTGACAGGTTTGTTGACTTTAAATCTTTTTTTTTTAACTTTTAAATCTAGTTATTTTAACAAGCACTTTTTTTTTAATTGAAGTATAGTTGACTTACAAAATATTAGTTTCAGGTGTACAATATAGTGATTCAATATTTTTATGTATTAGACTTCATATAAAGATATTATAAAATACTGACTATATTCCCTGTACTGTATATTACATCCTTATAACTTACTTATTTTATACCTAGTTGTTTGTACCTCTTAATGACTTTGAATCTTTAGACCACTCTGTTTTATTCATTTGACGCATTATTTGTGGAGCTTCTCTTTTTAGTGTGCTAGATTCTAAGGGTAGTAATGGTGAGTAAAAAGAAAATGACCCTTCTTTATGGAGTTTACAGTCCAGTGGAGGAGACAGATATTGAATAAATGGTCACATAAACACTAGATGTCATTCTCCAATTGTGTACAGAGAACAGAGACAGTATGTGTGTGTGTGAGTGTGTGGTGTTACCTTGAGGAAGTGATGATTTTGCTGAGAGGTAGAGGTTGGGTGAGGGCTAATAAGTTAGCAGCAGGAGGGAAGGAGAGATTGATTATTCAGAGTAAATGGCTTGTTTCAAAGGCCCTAGCACAATGAAGGAATTGTCAGCATGGATAGGATTAGTAACAAGGAGTAGGAGTGATGGAAAAGGTCCTGGGAGGTAGCTGGGGATTCACCATGTCCACTATATTAAGGATTTTCTTCTTTGATGACTTAAGTATAACGTTTTGAATGGAGACTTGGGGCAGGGAGGCAGATTAAAGTGTTTACAGGAGTTATTCAGTTGAGTTGCATTTTTAATATTTTTTTCATACTTTTGTTTTATTGTATTTTTAAAGTTTTTTTGAGGTCTCATTAAATTTCTTTTTTAAATTTTTTATTGAAATATCGTTGATTTATAATGTGTTAGTTTCACGTGTACAGCACAGTGATTCAGTTATACATACATATATACATGTATATATACGTGTGTGTGTGTATGTGTGTGTGTGTGTATATATATATATATATATATATACACACTTTTTTAGATTCTTTTCCCTTATAGGTTATTACAGAATATTGAGTATAGTTCCCTGTGCTATACAGTAGGTCCTTGTTGGTTATCTGTTTTATGTATATGTTAACCTCAAACTCCTAATTTATCCCTCTCCCCGCCCACTTCCCCTTTGGTAATCATAAGTTCGTTTCCTATGTCTGTGGATCTTTTTTTTTTTTTTTTTCAAGTTTCTGAAGACATTTATTTCCAACATAAAGGCAACATTTAACAGTTTGAAAATTCTTGGTCTAAAATTCACGTAACTATAGCTTTTGGTCTCACAATCCCTGGTTTTAGGAACTTTTTGCATTGCTCTGTTATCTGTGGGTCTATTTTTGTTTTG
>RJWK010046314.1:0-17685 GCA_004363435.1 Platanista minor | reverse complement strand
GACTTCTTCAGTCATTAATTACAACTCAATTCAAATATACTGGAACATACACACACTACTATACATAAACTAGATAACTAACAAGGACCTACAGTGCAGCACAGGGAACTATACTCAATATTTTGTAATAACCTATATATATATATATATATATATATATATATACATATATATCACTTTACTGTGCACCTGAAACTAACACAACATTGTAAATCAACTATACTTCAATTTAAAAACTCAAAAAGGGCTTCCCTGGTGGCGCAGTGGTTGAGAGTCCGCCTGCCGATGCAGGGGGCACGCTTCGTGCCCCGGTCCTGGAAGATCCCACATGCCGCGGAGCGGCTGGGCCCGTGAGCCATGGCCGCTGAGCCTGCGCGTCCGGAGCCTGTGCTCCGCAACGGGAGAGGCCACAACAGTGAGAGGCCCGCGTACCGCCAAAAAAAAAAACCTCAAAAAAACCCTAAAAAATAGGCTGAAGAACAATTTTTATTTATTGACTCAATAATGATATAATATATAACAATGAAAATAATAATCAAGAACTAATAATGTATCAAGAAAAAGGATTGTTACTGACTGATACATATAACTGAAAAGCCCAAGCATGGCTAGATTCCAAGACTCAGATGACACTATCAGTATTCTGCTTCCCTCCATCCTTCGGTTTGGCTCTGTTCCCTCTAGGATTCACTTTCATGCAGACTCTCCACACATGTGGTAATAAAAGTGTCATTCAGCAGCTCTAAGTTTAAATCCTACCAGCAGTAACTCTGAGACAAATAGCTTCTCTCTTTTTTTTTTTTTTTTTTGCCGTACTCGGGCCTCTCACCGCCGCGGCACAGGCTCCGGATGCGCAGGCTCAGCGGCCATGGCTCACGGACCCAGCGGGATCCTCCCGGACCGGGACACGAACCCGTGTCCCCTGCATCGGCAGGAGGACTCCTAACCACTGCGCCACCAGGGAAGCCCCCAAGCTTCTCTTTTTAAAGGATTCCAATACATTGACTAATTGGCCTGATCCGGTTCATGCACCAACCTCAGAATCAGTCTCTCTGGGCAGGGAAAGTGTGATGCATCAAACCTGGGCAGGGTCACATCCCACAGTAACCACACTGCCAATTTATAAAGGATTAATTTCCCCTAAGAAAATTTCAGATACTGTTGCCAGTTGAATAGGGTAGATTCTGGGAAGAAAACAGTAGCAGATATTCATTACTCTTACCTTAAGACCATAACCACTTAACCATATTTCTCAGATAAAGGGGTTTACTGAAATAGCTATGTGTGTGGTAGTTAAACTATTACTTTAAAAAGGGACATTGAGTGATTAAGTCTACACCAATGTATTCATGAAGGTAGTCTCAAATGCCCACAAACAATACTGAACACAAGAACAAGTGCTCAACTTTGGCTTGTCACAATAATAATGACAATAAAAAATATACAAAGGACCAAGAGCAGAGATTTGAGGCCTAAAATCCATATCTGTACTATAATTTAAAAGTAGAAACCTCATAAGGCCACTTGTGCTTGGATGTTCTAGAATCTCAGTTCTTTTTTTTTTTTTTTGAAGTATATTTGAATTACAATATTGTGTTAGTTTCAGGTATACAGTAAATGATTCAATTATATATATATATATATATATATATATTTTTTTTTTTTTCAGATAAGCAATACTCATTTATTTGCCAATATGAATGGCCCTTGAGGGCATTATGTTAAGTGAAATAAGTCAGATAAAGAAAGACAAATGCTATATAATCTCACATATATGTGGAATCTTAAAAAAAAAATGAGCTCACAGATACAGAGAATGAGTATAGCTTATCTATTTTATGTATAGTAGTTTGTATCTGTTAATCCTATACTCCAATTTATCCTTCCTCTCCTTCTCTTTCCCCTTTGGTAACCACAAGTTTATTTTCTATGTCTGTGAATCTGTTTCTGTTGTGTATATAGATTCATTTGTATTATTTTTTAGATTCCACATATAAGTGATATCATATATTTGTCTTTCACTGACTTACTTCACTTAGTATGTTCTTTAGGTCCATCCATGTTGCTGAAAATGGCATTATTTCATTCTTTTTTATGAATGAGTAATATTTCATTGTATATATATTCCACATCTTCATAAACCAATCGCCTGTTGATGGGCACTTGGGTTGTTTCCTTGTCTTGGCTATTTTAAATAGCGCTGCTGTGCATGTATCTTTTTGAATTAATGTTTTTGTTTTTTCTGGATATATACCCAGGAGTGGAATTGCTAGATCATATGGTAGTCCTATTTTTAGTTTTTAAAGGAAACTCCATACTGTTTTCCACAGTGGCTGTACCAATTTACATTCCCACCAACAGTGCAGGAGGGTTCCCTTTTCTCCACACCCTCTCCAGCATTTATTATGTGCAGACTGTTTTATGATGGCCATTCTGACAAGTGTGAGGTGACACCTCATTGTGGTTTTGATCTGCATTTCTCTAATAACTTAGAACCTCATTTCTAATACATTCTATAGGTCCATGTAAATTACAATCCAGCCCATATTCTGGGGGAGGGAAATTAGAATCTACCTTTGGATTGGTGAAGTAACATGCACATGCAGAGATGAGAGGAATTGTTGGCTCAGTTGTTTCTTAAGATAGCTATCTTGAGAAACAATCTACCACAGTCTATACTCCAGCAACACAAATTTACCTTCCATCCATATGCAAAATACATTCATCTCTCCCTCTCCCCCAAATCTCATCCTATTATGCAGCTAGCAAAAAGTCCAAGATCTTGTCATCTGTATTAGGTTCAGATGTGGATGAGATTCTTCAGGTTCATTTCATCTTTACCTGGAGACCTGTGAGTTAAAAATACCTGTCTACCCATCCCCACTTCCTACTCCCCAACATACCAGTATACATTGGTGAGAAAAGGATAAGATAACTGCAAGAGGAACTCATGTTCTAAAAAAGGACATGAAAGATACATGTAAGTCACTGGTCCATAGCAATCTGAAATCAGCTTGTGACCCAGTTCTCAGACCCCATGGATGGGTCCCAGTTCTGATCCCTGGGAGTTTTCCAAATTCATTGTCTAATTGATTCTTGGTTTAGCCTCTGTGGGATCTTTGCTTCACCTATGTTATCATTCCTTTTCCATAAGTCATTCTCGCAGCCTGCTTTCTACCATTAGAATTTTGGGGCATGTGTTTCTATTTGGGGCATATTAGGCTGCCATGGTCAGATGCCCTTATAATTCTTAGAAGCCCTTCTGTGTAACTCTTAGGATCCACAAGACACTTCCTTAATCATTCTGAGGTCTTAACAAAGGGTCTTACAGCTGCACCCTTGACTTGCTCTTGACTGTGTTTTACTGGCAGAACTCTGAATTTTAACTTTGCTCTGAGGATATTTCTTAGCTTTGAGACTTTTTCGCTTGGTGGAAAGACCGTCCTGGGCCCTTTATATGTCCTCTAAATTCTGCTTGAAAACGGAACAATCCCCTTTTTTAACTCTCACTTTTCTCTTGTAATACCTTATCATATGTTGTTGCCAGTAGAAACTAATGGGCACTTTCAATGTTCTGCCTGGAAAACTCCATAAAGAAATTTATAGGTTCACTGAGTACTTTTTCTCTTCCAAGTTACTACAGCTATCAGGTTTGCTAATTATTCTGCCACCACGTACTTTGACTTCCTCTTTCCTAGTCCCCAATAGTAATTTCCTCATTGCCTTTCCAGTCTGCACGAAGTGTTATTCTTGCAATTTCTCCAGCCTTTATTGACAGCTTCTTCCCTGATTCTCCAGCCTCCCGCAACAGTCTCCTTGCATCCTTTCCTTCTCTGCCCACCACCCAGTCCCAAAGCCAATGCTGTGTATTTTAAGGTTTTTGTTGTGACTGGACTCCATGCCCAGTACCAATTTCTCTTTGAGTTATCTATTACTGAGTACCAAACTATCCCAAAACTTAATGGCTTAAAACAATAACTATAATTTCTCTTGATTCTGTGACTCTGCTAGGTTCAGCTGAATGGTAACTCTGCCAACCTGGTGTTGACTAGGGTTACCCTTATAGCTACAGCCATCTGGGGGCTCAGCTAGGGCTGAAAAGTTCAAGATCACTCCTTGAAGGAAAGGCCCATAACTGCCTGGTAAAACTGTACAATATACCTTTTGCCATATTTCATTGGTCAAAACAAGTCATAAGGCAGTCTGAATGAGAGGAGCAGCATGTGTTGTACAGGATGGACAGGAATTGCTGGCAGTCATTTTTGGAGATTATCCCTCAAAAACCCCTCACAACTTATTTGCTTTTGTTGACTGTACTATTCAAGAAGTCACATAGGCTTGTGTACATAAGTATCTTACATTCTTCCATCTTCTTTAAACCTAATCCAATTATTGACTATCTTAATTTATGTAAAATCGTTTAAAATATATTTTACAATTTCTATTCTCTTAGTTTCTATCCTAGTTTAGATCATGCATACCTCTAATTATGAGCAAAAAATCAGATTGCATGCCAAAAATACATAAATACTCATTCTATAAATTTTCTACTATAACTAAAATAACACAATTTGACGTATTCAATGTTTGTGATAGTTATTGTACATAAGGATTGTGAATCATAAAGGCTAAGCAGCTCACACAAATAGCTATAATTCATCATATACAATCAAAAATAAAATTTTATTTTTTCCCTCTTATTTCTGAATTCTTCCTCTCTCTCCCCAGCATCAGTGTCTATGATTTTTTGTGATACCTGTAGCATCATCGTCATGTCATCACTGTTATCATCATATGCAACATCATAGGTCCTCCACATTAATTCTTGATATTTGATGTCTGGGGGGCTGTTTCTCCTTTTCCATCTCTAATGTTGGGACCCAGGGTAGGCTGTCCCAAAATATGTCTCAATGGCATATTGATTACTTTAAATTAAAGTTCCTTAAGAAACTACCAGTGAAAGAGGGAAACCCTGACCCTCCTTTCTGTCAAACAAGAAATAAATGTCTCATGTGCAAGGTGCATTCCCAGCTTCTGGAGGAGGACACCCTTATCGCCAGAGGTAGGAAATTCAGGCTGAAAAGCCTCTATAAACCAACCTTGTTACTACTTTTCTTCCTTTTTTAAATTATTCCAGTTCTATTGAGATATAATTGAAAACCTTGTTACTTATTTAATTAATTACCCCAAGACTAAACTCTATTTAGATTCTTCACCAATTAAGCACCCCAAACCTAAGTTTCTGTGTCTTGTCAATTCCTCACAGTTTTACTGTTTCTTTGTCTAAAAAGTATAAAAGCTGCCTCCTCTGTCCACTTCTTAGGTCACATTTCTATGAGACCTCCGTGAATTAACATTTGCTCCTTTTACTCCTGTTAATCTGACTTTTGTCAATTTTACTTTTAGTCCAGCCATGAGAACCCAAGAAAGGTAGAGGGGTAAATTTCCCCCTTCCCAACACCAATCGTGGCCAGAACTAAGCTTCTCTATGTCCTGTCCTTTGAAGCCTATCCTTTCTACCCTCTTCTGTGTCCATATTCCTGGAAACCTTAGTGTAATAGATAAAATAAATGTTTCACAAATGTTCACTCTACCCCTCTTCCAACTTGGAGTGGACTCTATTTTCCTGCTCCACTGATTTGGGGCTTGGCCATGTGACTTGTTTTGGCCAACAGAATATAATATGATAGGAAATTGTGTGAGCACATGCTTTATGTGTGCTCACAGTTTGTCTTGTCTTCTTGTGCTTTGGTGATTTGACCTGGGTAGCTGCTGTAGAAACACATAGAGTACACCTGCACCCAACCTGCAACCTGGAGCATTTGCCTTTCCATCTCCATGTCAGTTGCCTTCCTCCTCTTTGAAGTCCCAAACAATCCGCAACATCCTCTTTCGTCTTTAGCTGAAAATTGTATTTCAGGTGAGGATTTCAGCCATTTTTGTGAGTTACTCAGTTTTCCTGGGTCTCTCCCATTTATGCATGCTATTAAATTTTTGTTTGATTTTCTCCTGTTAATCCGTCCCATGCTAATTTAATTCTTGGACCAGGCAGAAGAACTTAGAAGGACAGAGGAAAATTTCTTCCTCCCAGACATCTGTGACTAACATTCAATTTGTTTAGAAAATATATATATAATATATATATATATAAAATATTAAATAAAGAAAGAAGGATAAGGCAAATATTAACAATTACTGAATCTAGATGGAGGGTATACAGGTAATCATTTGCACTATTTTTTCAACTTTTCTGTACATTTGAAAATTTTCAAAATAAAATATTGGAAATTAAGACTGAAAGATGAGATTCAGAAAATGGGAGAGAAGTGGAGAGGGTATTTGAAAAAAATGGATAAGAATGAGAATGTTCTCATGATTGAAATAAATCTTACCTAATTCACCACTTTGTGGTCAGCTAATTCCCTGGTTCTACCCTAACTTAGGTTATTTGCTATAGGTTTGCGATGTGAAACTATATTTCATCTAACGAAACTATACAAAAATACTTACGAAGTTTATGCATCAAAGAAATGATCAGCTAAACCCACTTTCTCATTTATCTGTTCTATAAGTCAAAATTTGTGAAAACTATTTTTTCTTACAAGAGCGTGGAGGAGATTGCTAGCTGCTTACTAAAATTCATGTAACGTAGTTATATTTGGACATGCAGCTACCCAGCTGAAGACTACATTTCTTACCTTCTGTTGTAGCTAAATGTGGCCACTGACTAAGTCCTTTTGAGCAGAAGAATATATGCCACTTCCAGAGTAGAACTTTAAAACACTGAGTGTGCACTTACTTATTTGTACTCTTCCCCTTTCTGTAAGTGACAACACTGAGCTGCCTAGGACACAGCTTCAAGACAAAGAGACACCCTAGAGCAAGGGTTCTTAATCTTAGGTTCATGAACATGAATGGGAAAATATTACATCCTTGTCTTAACTAGCCATTAGCTAAAATTAATATTTTCAGTTATGAGTATAGACCACAAACCACAGTGTGATATTGATTCCTATGAATTTGCCACCCAAAAGAATATTTTCATATCACATTATCATTTTTTCAGATTTCTCTAAATAGCATTTAAATATCATAACTCAGTCCTACTTCAGAGTTATGGCTGTGATTAGACCCATTGATTATGTTGGGTTAATGAATTAACAAGTATATGTTTTTGGAAATTCCCTGGCAGTCTGGGGATTAGGGCTCTGCTCTTTCACTGCTGAGGACCTGTGTTCAATCCCTGGTTGGGAAACTAAGAACCTGCAAGCCGCATATCCAAAAAAATAAATAAATAAATAAGAAAAGTATGTTTTATTGTATCACAATTTAGGACACTATTTTGTTAACTGTAATCCAGTATAATTGGTTTCCTTTGAATCCAAGTTTATTTCATTTTACACACTAAAAAACATTATCCTGGGACTTCCCTGGAGGTCCAGTGGTTAAGACTCCACGCCTCCACTGCAGGGGGTGCAGGTTCAATCGCTGGTTGAGGAACTAAGATCCTGTGTGCCTTGCGGCTGGCCAAGAAATAAAAAACAAATGAACAAAACCAAAAAACATTATTCTGAGAGAAAGTCCATACGCTTGAATAGAGTGCCAAAGGAGTTCACGGCACAAAAATGATTAAGAACTCTCACCCTAGGCAATGGTGGAGATGCAGGCTGAGGGAAACAGGTTCATTTAATGACTTGTCGTAGAGCAGAACCGGCCAGAAAACATGGCCCAATCACCCCAGGGTTTTTACATATGAGAGCACTAAATAATGACATTTTAAAGCCACTGTATGTTGGGGCGTCTTTTTTTTTTTTTTTAACAGAAGTTTACCTTAAGAAAAACACAGGGCATAGGTTTTGCTACTAACTGAAATGATACTTCTGCAATTTTGATATCTATGTGATTAAATGGCATAATAAGTAAGCAATAAGAGGAGTTTCAAAAAAAGAGATGGCATGGTGGGAATTAGTATTTGAAGAGATAATAAATAAGATACTCCAGACTTAAAGCAAGCCATAAATCTTGAAAATCAGGGAGTATACCAAAGTCCAAAATAAAATACTATAAAATAAAATAATCTACACCTAGACCAATCATAATGAAAGCAAACTTAGATCATCTTAAAAGTAAAAAAGGGGGGCTTCCCTGGTGGCGCAGTGGTTGGGAGTCCGCCTGCCGATGCAGGGGACACGGGTTCGTGCCCCGGTCCGGGAAGATCCCACATGCCGCAGAGTGGCTGGGCCCATGAGCCATGGCCACTGGGGCTGCGCGTCCGGAGCCTGTGCTCCGCAACGGAAGAGGCCACAACAGTGAGAGGCCCGCGTACCACAAAAAAAAAAAAAAAAAAAAAATACAAATCCACAATGATGGCAAACACATGGTGTCTTTCCCATCGTCACTTGTCCAACTCTACAACATCAACCAGCTGGCTACAATTCAACAATTCAGTTTGGACAGTAACTACCTAGTACTAATATTAGACTCCTCCGATTTAAGGGCTCAGTCCCACAAGACGGCCCTCACTGCAGATGTCAGTCACAAGTTATACCCAGGTTATCCACAGTTCTGTCCAATTTGGCCACAAAGTCAGTTTCTTCAAATTTGCTAGAACAACTTGCAGAACTCAAGGAATTGCTATACTTACTATTATAGTTTATTCCAAAGGATACCAATAAGTAGCTAGATGAAGAAGTACATAAGACAAGGTCCAGAAGGGTCCTGAACTCAGGAGACAGACGGTGGAGCTAGGGTGTGCCACCCTCCTGGCACGGGGATATGTTCACCAACTTGGGAGCTCCCTGGGCCCTGTCATTTGGGAGATTTAATGGAAGTTTCAATGTGTAGGCAAGATTTTGGCCACTGGTGACTAGCTTAGTCTTTAGCCCCTCTTCTCTCACCTGAGGTTAGTGATGGGTGGGGCTGAACATTCCAAGCTTCTAATCAAAGTTTGGTTTTTCTGAGGACCAGCTGTCATCCTGAAACTATATATGGGCCTGCCAAAACTCAGTGTATTAGAACAAAAGATGCTCACAACACCCTTATCACTCAGGAAATTCCAGGGGTTTTAGGTGCGCTGTGCCAGGAACTGGGGACAAGGACCAAATACTTTTCTTCTTATTCCACAAGTGGAGAGGGAAAGCTCTTCTTTACAGGAGAACTTTAATTAACAAACGTAGAAAGAATAGCGCAAATAGAAAATAACAACATGGCAAACACCATGGTAATAATTGTTTTAGACAAGTGTCATCGATGGATGTAGGCAAATGTATGTTGAGAAACAGGATATTTACAGTCTTAGAGTATCTTTCCGTAAGATACGTATTAATTACAAAAGGAAAAATAGAAATTTTACAGTGGAGAAAGCTAGCAGACATTATCTTAACCTAGTGATTACAATCAACATCACTAGTGAGATATCAATATTATGCACTTCCTGATAGGATGCACTGAGATGGACAAAACATCACTTATGTTGTATTCTTGTCAAAAATACATAACCTGGATGTCATCATGAGGAAAAATGAGATCCAAGTTGAGGACATTCTATGAAACAACTGTACAGTACTCCTCAAAAATGTCAAGGTGATGAAATACCAGAAAACTGAAAAATTTTCAGAATTAAAGAAAGTTAATGTTCTAGATTGAATCCTGGGCTTAAAAATGACAGTGGGTAATTGGCAAAATTTAAATAAATTCTACTGCTTTTTTAGTAGTATTGTGTCAGGGTTAATTCTCTGATTTTGATAATTGTATTGTGATTTTTCAAAATGTAAACAGTTGAGGGTTTTGTGAAGGGTATATAAAAATTCTTTGTACTAGATTTTCAACTTTTTGCAAGTCCAAAATAATTTCAAAATAGAAATTCATAGAAATACAGTTATATGCTGCTTATAAAAGATATACTGATAACAAAACAACATGAAAAGCCTGAAAATAAAATGATGGAAAAAGTTAAACAAGGAAAAATTAAGCAAGGAAAATACTATGCAAAAGACAGTTAATATAGAAATATTGACAGCAGACAAAAACTTAAGGCAAAAAATTTAATACTGTTACAAATGAATGCTGAATCATGAGAAAGAATTGACACATGAAAAGTTATAATAATGAAGATATTGGTATATGTATTCCTAGCAATACATTTCAAGAAAAAACTGTCAGTGCTATTGGAAACTGATGAATCAAACAAATGTAATTCTAAAGGATATAGAACACTTGAGTAGTACAAGTGAATGAGTTTGATTCATTTTTTAATAGACCTACTACACACAATAATCAGAAAAATGTATAATTTTAAGCACACATGGAATACTTACAAAAAGAATAATAAAGCAATGACAAAGAAAATAAAAATAATGATGAGTAGAAAATAATGAGAAAAAAGAGACAATAAGTAAATGGAGAAGCTTATTCTTTGAAGAAATTAATAAAACAGTATGTCTCTAGCAAAAATAAAAAAATAAAGAGGAGCCATAAATAAATAATATTTGGATGAAAAGAGAATATAACTATAGATACAGTTTAGACTGTTAAAACTATAAGAAAAATATTGTGAATCACCTCATCAATAAATATAAAAATATTGTTAAATGGGTAATGTTCTGGAAAAGCTAACTTTCCAATATTTATCGAAAAAGTATTCAAAACATACCAACAAAACAAAGATACTCCAGTGATTTTAAAATGTGAAATGAGTTCTGTTGTAATTAAACTGTTTTAGAAATAGTAATAGAAGGGAAGTTGCCCAAATCATTTTTTAAAATTTATTTATTTATTTATTTATTTTTGGCTGGGTTGCATCTTCGTTGCCGCGAGAGGGCTTTCTCTAGTTGTGGCTAGCGGGGGCTACTCTTTGTTGTGGTGCGCGGGCTTCTCATTGTGGTGGCTTCTCTTGTTGCGGAGCATGGCCTCTAGGTGTGCTGGCTTCAGTAGTTGTGGCTCACAGGCTCTAGAGCGCAAGCTCAGTAGTTGTGGCGCGCGGGCTTAGTTGCTGCGCAGCATGTGGGATCTTCCCAGACCAGGGCTCGAACCCATGTCCCCTGCATTGGCAGGCGGATTCTTAACCATTGTGCCACCACAAAGGTCCGCAAATCATTTTATGAAGCTGTGTAACTTTGGTACCAAAATTAATTAAGTGTTCTACAAGAAAATAACATCATAGACAAACCTCACATGTGAACTAGAGCCAAAGATCATAAACAAAATGTGTTTCTAATCTAGTAATTGAAAAAAAGTTATGCCCAAATAAAGTTTATTCCATGAATATAAGCATGGTCCAACCCCGGAAAATCTGTAACAATTTATTATACTAACTTTTTTTCATGTTTAAATATATATGCTAAAGGGATTCTCACACATGTCCTCAGGTAAAAGTTATTCACTGTGGCTTTTTTTGGTATAATTTCCAAAACATTGGAAATAATCTAAATGCTTTTCGATAAGTAAGCAAATTGTATGTTATTCCCTCTATGGAATCCTATGCAGCAATTAAAACGAATCTATTAAATAGATCTACAGGCATCAATCTCAAATACAGGTATACCCCGCTTTCCAAACGTTTGCTTTACGCCACTTCCCTTTCACCAAAGACCTACATTAGTATGTGCTTACACTAATCTAATGAAATCCAAAGAGGACTTTTACCCTTAGGAAAATGGCAAAAAGTGAAAATCGCCTTCAGCATTGTTTTGCAGCCAACGATTATAGAGGCAGTGTGTGCCAGAGCAGTGAGAATGGCACGCCAAGCTCCTTCCCTGGGAGTTACACTCAGCATCAAGCCGCCATAGCTTTGAACTGTGTGAGTATCGTGCTTTATCTCGACTTATTTTGTGTATCCCGTTAGCAGGATGTGTCCTAAGGAAATTGCTTCTTCGCTTTACAGAATTTTGACTTAGGAAAGTTTTCACAGGAATGCTCTATGAACTTTCAGACAGCGGGGGAAACCCGTGCATAATTTTTAATGAAAAAGCAGTTTGCAGGATACAATGTGTTCTATAATATTTGTGTAACATTTGTAAACATGCAGAATAATACTACATAGTATATAATGGATATATACATACCCTAAAAAATATAAAAACATGTATAAGAAGAATATACATTTCAACTTCAGGATAGTTGTTCTTCCGGGGAAAGAGGAAAGAACACCAGGTAAGAGGGCTTCAACTCAGTAATTTTTATTTCTTAGGAAAAATGACTAAATGCTAATGTTTGCTAAATCTGGCTTATGTGAACGTGGTTGGTTGTAATATCGTTCTTGGTACTCCTCTATATGTCCTCATTATTTCATTTTTAAAATGTTAGAGATGTTCGCTTGATGTGACTGAAATAAAACGTTTGATTATAGAGAGGGCAATAATGGCTCCTCCTGTGACCAGAAGGGCACGGTTCATTATACAGTAGTTCTAATATTGACATATGATTCCAATTTGTTGGAAGTGTACTCTGTTTTAGGACTACCTCCTTTGTTTCCTTCATTACCATATCAAAAGGGTGTGTCTTCGGAGTTTGTATCCTTGGGAACCCTCCTGGTTGCTAGGTAAACCAATAACAGCCCTAAAATTCACATTCAATTGTCCGTGCTGGTTACTAAGTTTAGCTTAGGAACCAAAGAGGGGTAGGGGAAGAACGCATGTGTTCCGACCAAAGCAGAGTTTTAGTCTAATGTTCAGCCTATGTACAAAACATCACATTCAGCCCCTTGAGAGCTCAGAGAGATCTAGAAAGCAGTCACTGCTCTCAGAAAAGTTCCATTTCAGTTCAGACACTTAAATGTAACAATAGAGAAGAGTATGAACGTAAGTGGTAAATGTGATAGGAATTTGGAGGCAGAAACACATCTCTGTGAAGGGAGATGCTTGGTGAGATTTTCAAGGCAAAAATGAGACTTGCGGGGGGAAATCAAGAGTGAGAACTATTCAGATAAGGAAACAAGGTTGGAATTAAGTCAGGTTTTAGGATGAGGAAATCTGTGGCTGTGGACAGGCGGTATGGATTTAAATACCTCTTGCTTTGTCTACTGTAACTGCTCTAAGTTAATTTCCTTTAATTTTAAAATACAAGCAGGGCTTCCCTGGTGGCGCAGTGGTTGAGAATCTGCCTGCTAATGCAGGGGACACGGGTTCGAGCCCTGGTCTGGGAGGATCCCACATGCCGCAGAGCAACTAGGTCCGTGAGCCACAACTACTGAGCCTGCGCGTCTGGAGCCTGTGCTCCGCAACAAGAGAGGCCGCAATAGCGAGAGGCCCGCATACCGCGATGAAGAGTGGCCCCTGCTTGCCACAGCTAGAGAATGCCCTCGCACAGAAACGAAGACCCAACACAGCCAAAAATAAATAAATAAACAATTGTGGGGTTTAAAAAAAAAAAAGGGAGAAAAAGGGGGTTAATAGCTAATTACTATTTCAAAATTACCAAATCGTACCAAAAAAAAAAAAAATACAAGCAACACTATTTTATACACAGGCGATTTTCCTAAGAAAGTAGAGGTATGGTGTAAAAAAATAATTGAGAGCTAAGTTTCCAGAGGTACAAGAGCAAGAAGAGGGGTGATGTGGGAAGTGGGAGGGAGCTAGTGAAGAATCTTGGAATCAAGGAGCAGTTTGATTTTTCGCTTGTAATAAGAAATGCATTGGTGTTACTGTTAATGTCAAAATATCTTAAATCTGATATTTATGGAATACATGGGGTTTTTTTCATCCTTGGATGGTTACAACATTTTCAGATATAAGAAATTTTCAATGTTATTCTGCATAAATCAAAAAAATCTTCATCGATAGAATGTGAAATCTTATTCTTTAAAGCTAAGAGCTTGAAATTGCCTTCAATGTAACCACTGATTCTAATCTTATTATGAAAAATTACAAACACTCACAAAGGTGGAGCGGCTAGTATAATGAACCCTAATATTTGCAACACAGAAATTTTAAAACTTATCAGTATTAGCCATCCTGGTTTTATCCACCTCCTTTTCTTTCTTTTTATTGCTGAAGTATTTTAAAGTAAATCCAAGACCTCATGAGACTTCATCCCACCTACTTAACAATTCTACTGAGTTTTAATTGAATTATTGATTAAGTAGTTAACAGAAAACAGGATATTACAGGAAGTATCTAGTGTGGTGCAAAGTGCAGCAATTAATCTTTTCTCATTTAATCAAAGAGAGCAGCAGGGCTCTAGTGATATCAATTATGTTTAGAAATGGAAATTAAAAAAAAATCAAAAACAAGGAAGCAATTTAAAGTATTTTTAAGCCCCTACTTCTGTTTTACTTCCTCTTGACATATTCCCTATTAATAACTGGCTACTTCTCAGCGCTCTGACCCCTCAGTGTACTTAGGATATATGTAAATCATACTTATGTGACTAAGTAAGGGATAGGCAGGATCCTAGGACATAGTTCCAATAAAAGTTTTCATTTGTGCCACAAAATCCTTGCCCTTCTGGCGGGGAGAACTTTCTAGTGCTTTATATTTTAGTTCTTCCATTTATGTTACTATTCTCATAACTGTGTATTTATCAGTATTTTAAAATAATTCTTCCTAGTTTCACATGAAAAAGGAGACAAAGAAGTAAAATACCCAATGTTGATAAAGGCTTATATGATGGATTTCTGGTGCAAGTATTTATAAGTTGATACATTTAAACAAAAAAAAACAGTTTGATAAACATACTTGAATACCAAGTTTCAATATTTGGAACTTGATAACAAGTTTCAATATTTGATATCTTAAATTCTGTGGGCATGTTCATAATTGAACAGGATAAAAAAAATTCTTAATGTGGAAATGACACTCCCTCTGCTAAAAAAGAAAATACTGACTTTGTTTTTGTTTTGCTTTGTTTTGTTTTGTCTTAGCACCCCGTCTTTTCCTCCAGAGAAAAGGTCACTCTCCCAGGCTGGATTGATGGACTTTTGAGATGCACAGTTCAAGATGAGTAAGGGGTGGGAAGAAGAGAAAAGGTAATTGATGTAGGGTAATTTAAAAATAAGTGACAGCGACTTCCCTGGTGGTACAGTGGTTGGGAATATGCCTTCCAATGCAGGGGACACGGGTTCGAGCCCTGGTCTGGGAAGATCCCACATGCTGCAGAGCAAGTAAGCCCATGCTCCACAACTGCTGAGCCTGCGCTCTAGAGCCCACGAGTCACAACTACTGAGCCCTCGTGCCACAACTACTGAAGCCCACTTACCTAGAGCCTGTGCTCTGCAACAAGAGAAGCCATGGCAATGAGAAGGCTGCACACCACAACTAAGTGTAGACCCGCTCGCCGCAACTAGAGAAAGCCCGCAAGCAGCAACAAGACCCAATGCAGCCAAAAACAAAAAAAAACAAACAAAAAAAGTGACAAAGAGGCATGAACAGAAATGCAAAGCAGTTGAGGAAAGGGAAAGTATATTGCAGTGTGGCTTGTAAATAAGAGGCTCCAGAGTAATATGGGTTTACAGAAAATTGAAAAGGAGAGAAAAAGAGATATAGGAAGTGTTACTGGGGTGTATCAAAAGGAAGTTATTAACAATTTTAGAGGAGAGACAAGGAAATTATTAGAATTCCTTAAAAAATATTTGGCTACTTGAACTGTATTTCTTTGAGAGTGTTTCCCTTTATCAACAAACATTTTTCTATACTGGTACACATTATTTGAAACATCTTTTCAATGACAGCATAAGCTTCTTTCCAATGAATATACTGTGGTTAATGCATCATTATTCTACAATTGGATTGATATTATTTCTATTTTTCTACTATTTAAAAACCACTATGATAAATATATTGGTACTCACTGCTTCTTTCTTACTGAACATTTCACTAGGACAGATGCACAGAAACAGAACTGAAACCTAGTCCACCTAAAACCGAGCTCTCCTGCTAAGTTTATGACTAACCTCTCTGTCCAAAACTTTATTCCCTTTCTTGTCCTATACCTGTTCCCCTCAGAACCCATGTCTCATCATGGTTCTCTTTCATAGTGTTTGTGAAGGTTAATGATATTCACAAAGTGTGCAGACCACTGGCTGGCATCGAGTAATGGTCAATAAATGTTAGTTCTGTATTAGTAACTACCGTTATTACTTTAGCTCCCAGGGAGCACAGATATAATCAGCCTAGATTTTCTGGTTATGTTTATCCACATACTCATTAAAAGAGTATTATTCTTTTGTCTTTATTTTAATGGCATTATAAATTAATAACAATCCTATAAAAGTCTGATTTGCACTCAGTTCAGTGGAACTATTACTTTCCTTGTTCAAGATACCCATCTATGTGCGGAAAACATAGTTATGTACCGAAAAGAAAGAAAATCCTTTAATTGCAGCTCAGTTTAAGTACTCTTAAATTGTAAAATAATTAATTCAGGGGGTATTTTTTGTGGGTTTTTTTGACAGAAAAACAAAAGATGAACAAGACAGGAATAAATGTTTAGATTGTTGCTAAGCTTGGTTTTCACTTAGTACTACTTCGAAAATATTTCTCCTTTATTTGAGAAAATTTTATATTTACATTAGACACGTTACCCAAGTCAACAGATATGAAGATACCTGTAGCCAGACTTGTAAAACTGAGATAATAGCCATCTTAATACCAATGTCACTTTTAGTTAGAATCTAAAAGATATACAACCATATATAAGAATCTGCACAAAACAATATTAAATTAGCTTTTTTAATAGAATGTTTTTTAAATTCATCACTGTGTCACCATGTTTATTTCTTTGAAGAATTATTTCCGTGCACATATTTGAGTATGTGCCAAGTTGAAAGTTCCTTGTTATGAGAAATGAGTCACAAAACAAAGTTCAAATGAAGCCTTTACAACCCTAACTGCACCACATTTGAAGTTTGGATAGTTACACACACAGTGAAAAATTTGAGGGAATATCTCAGTAAATGAAAGACAACTCAAGCTGTGTAGCACTACAACAGTGTAAAATTGTGAAGGATTTCCCATTTCCAGAAATGTTTATTAATCTGCTTAGTTCTTTCAGAATCATCATGCCCTTTCTATTTGCAAGGCAAATAGTTAATGAGTTACTTGAAGAAGTTAAACACTCGTGTAGAATTGCAAGCCTTAGGTCATATTCCACCATTGAGCTCACTCTCACGTTACTGGGAAATTAAGATCTCTTAGAACTGTTCGTTGACTTAGTAATAAGTTCGTCACAGCCCGAAGTAAACAGAGCAATCTTTAAAAAGCCAACACAATTTAGATGTTTTTTTTATAATTTTAGCAGCTGTGTTAGTGTCAGCAATTTGGTGAGTGATAAATTATCAGCTGTTAGGTAAACCTCCTGTAATGAAAGAAGGTCTTAATAACCTAGCACATTCAGCACTTCATGATCACAAACATCAATGATTTTCCCAAAATGTGCTAGTTATCCAAAACTTAACTTCAACTTTTCAATGATGAGAAATACATGTGACTTAATTCAGTAATTACCTCAGTCATTTCTTAAATGCCTACTATTTGAGGCAGGGGGCTACGTAAGGAATACAAAACAAATAAAATGCAGTTCCTCTCCTTAAGAACATAATCCAGTTAGGGAAGTAGAAGCAAACAGATAATTGTAATACAATATGATATGAAGGCATATGAGTTATAACTTTACCAAAGGTGACATTTTTCCTGGTCTTTTTATTTCTTTTTTTTTTTTTTTTTTTTTTTTTTTTTTTTTTTTTTTTTTTTT
>RJWK010046313.1:0-17687 GCA_004363435.1 Platanista minor | reverse complement strand
TTTGGTCTGAGATCCATCCATTCAATACACAGATGAAAGTGAAGGATTCAACCAGTGCAAATCAGACACAATTCACAACAATGCTAGTCAACATTTATATGCCTGGCCTTGTGCTAACCACTTTGCTTGCATTTTCTTACTTTTCCTGCCGTGGTGGATTATAAATACTCCCATTTTACAGATGTGGAAACCGAGGCTCAGAGGGCATAAATCACTTGCTCAAGGTTACAACAGCTTTAAGTAGGAGAGGTAGGTCAAACCCAGATCTGGGTAACTCCAGAGACGATACTCTTAACCATGATGCTATATTACTAAGACAAGCTGCCTCCCTGTGAGAGCCAAGATTTTCAAATTCTAGAGGCATGCCTGCAGATCTCGACATAGTCATGCATGATGTGAACAAATTCTAGCATTACCAGAGTATGGTTGCTATGGACTATAGCCCAAACAATCACCTAAATGACTTTTCTCCATGATAATTTGGAAGAGTCCTCATGTCAACAATTAATGCTGCATCTGTTATCAGGCTTAAAGACCCAAAGCAGAGTTTACCCTTTGACGAAACAGCTATTCCTTTCCAGAATATGACCAATAGACCATCACATGAAGTAATCTCCCGTGTTCTATTTCTCATCTTGTTGGGTCACTTGTTTCTCAACCTCCTAAGAGCCCTAATAGAGTGTTTGGAAGCCCAGACTTTGGTTAGACAGTCCTAGGTTTGAAAGCTGACTTCCCCTCTAATCAGCTCTGTGGTCCTGAGCCAGGGGCTCCACCTCTCTGAACCTCAGTGTGCCACCTGTGAATGGAGGGATGCTCATAGCCACAGTCACTGCCAGCCCATATTGTTGTGCCTTTGCAAAATTAGGAAAAGGCACCCCTCCCTCAAGTCACCTTACTTCTGTGTTGGAAATTTGTCGTAATATACTAATTTCATTAAACCAGACACTTCACTGCCATCTGCTGGAAAGGTGTTGTAATAAATAGACATACATGCGTACAGGCCAGGCTGTGAATGGCATCCTCTTTGTGCAGTGCGTGACGTGCACAACTGTACATGGTTGCCCAGTAATTCCTCACTGGATTGTTGGGAAATTTCATACTGCCTGCCAAGTGTTTACTTAGCACTTTGGTAGATAAGGTCCACAGATCCTCAGCAAATGCTGGCTGCTGTGTTAAGCTCTGGCTCAAACAGGTTGGATGATAGTATCTCTTCTGGCCACTTACTGAGAATTCTCATGGAGCATCTGTTTTGGGGGTGGGTCTTGGTGTCTCAGTAAATCTCAGCCCATCTCTCAGCACTTGTCCCCTTTGCCCTCCATGTCCTGGACAGCAACTTTCAGCTCCTTACATGCTTCCTCTCTTGCCTCCTGGCCAGGAAAAGGGACTGAGAGAACTTTCTGGGGCTGGCTCCAAAAACTCCAGTATTCCTTTGATGCTTTGAATCTCTGAGGCTCCCCCAGAGAGCCTTGTAAAACGTTTGGTATGTTCCATCAGTTTTGCCCCTGGCCCAAAATTTCTTGGGATGGATGAAGAACATGGTGTCTGCAGTTCAACAAAAAGCCTGGGTTTGAATCCCAGCTTTTCCATTTACTAGCTGTGTGCCCTTGGGTGAGTAACTTAATCTTGCAGTGCTTCAGTTTCTTTACTGGTGAAAGGGTCTACTTACTGATCTATCTATCACCTAGATGTACAAACAGAAAAGGAGAAAATGTGTTTAAAGCATTTAAGAGTAAGCCCTTTATGAATCAAATTTATCGTTTTCATTGACAACTGGGAAAAACATTTCAGACTATTATAGGGTCATACATTTCCAGCTGCCCATCTGATCTCTAATGACCTTGTTTACTAAACCAAAAACTAGAACCCCAAATCTGACAGACCATCCCGAAAATGCCTTCTTCTAGTGGTTTATAGGAAAAGCTAAAAGTCTAATCACGTTTCCTTCTGCATTTAAGGCATCACACAAAATCAGATGGGTCCCAGCTTCTGTGGGACACAGAGTTGCTTCACTCAGGAAGTGCTTTTAACGTCACAGCTGTTTCTTCTTCAACAACAAATACTCTAGAGACATGAATTGCCACTAGCAAGGGACCCACCAGCATAGTTTCCCCTCCATGGTACTCAGGCGGCCTATACCCAGTCCTTTATCATTATGTCCTTTTTTTTCCTGGAATTTTAGGCAGGATAAGAACATTCTGTTTCCTAGTTTCTCCTCTTATGTTCGCTGTCCGCTCCATCCCCCATTCCTGGCTGCAGACTTCCAGAGCCTTCTCACTCAGCCTGAGGATCTGTGGCTTATTGAAACAGCTCTGGTACACAGAGTACATGCCTAGGTTGTTACTGGCTAAAAAACAGCTGTTTTTGGATGATGGTTTAGTTCATTCTGGGGGACGTGGGCAGGGCGTACAGACGGTCCAGAAATGCAGGTCTGGAGGCAGCTTCTGCAGCCTCCCTTGGCTGTGTGACTTTCAGCTGGTGGCCTCACCTCTCTGAATCCATTCGCATTTCCTCTGTCCTTAATTAAGTCTTTAAATGCAGATGAGGCAAAATTTTCACAAACGCGTAGCGCTTAAGAACTAGGTCTTTGGAGGAAACCTACCTGGTCTCTGAAGTCCACCATTCAACTGCTGTGTGACCCTGAATCAATTACTTCCCCTCTCTGAGCCTCAAGTTCTTCATTTATGAAATGAGGATAAAAGATAGTTTCTATCTCCTGGACTTGTTGTGAGGATTAAAAGACATAACGCTTTGAAAGTGCTGGCAAAGTGTCTGACCTGGGGTGAACACTCCATAAATCTTAATCATTATTATAAGCCTTTTAATAAAAGAGGTTTTCTGGGGATTAAAAAAAAATACTCATGAGCCAAGAAGCATTTTGGAAAACTGCTTTATTTAACATGTTCTGAATGTATCTGGCTAGTCTTTTCCACTAAAAAAAAAAAAAATTCCCCCAAGGAGGCCACAGTCTCGGCACAGCACACAGCCTGCTCCAGGCCACACAGTAAGTTTGATTTGGGCTCCCAGGAATGAAATCCAGGCCTCTGACCCCGAGTCAGATGGTCCAAGCTCCCTGCTCTCAATCACAGCCAGAGATGCCACAAGGAACCGTGCCACATCTTAGGGAAGGAGAATGAGATTTCTCTCTTGCCTTGATCTGGTCCCGGGCTCCAGTCAGGGGGCGAAAAAACCCTCAGCACCCTGGAAATCTCTCCTATCTCCCTTTCCTTCAATTCTGGAGTGCCCTTGCCTCGCTGCAGTATCCCAACCCCCAAAATTTCCAAACCAAGACTGGGCCTTTGAGATCCCTCAGCTGCCCTGCCAACAAGGCGGGGACTAGAGCAAGGGATCCCGAGCAACACTGAAGACAGGGCCAAAAAAAGAGTCATCAAGATAAATAATATTTTAATGCGGTATATTAAAAAAACAAAACTAACGCAAAAAAAAAAAAAAGAAGTTCACGGTGAACAAAATGTCAACATTTTAAATAAAGCGAGAGGAGCAGTGGCCAGGATAGCCCCCTCTCACCTGCAACCCACAGTGTAACCCAAGGGAGTGTGGTTAAATTTTGCCACTACCTTAGCCCCACCCCCTTCGAATTTCCCGTAGGGGCCACAGCCATAAATTTCCACCTTCTCTCCCTGTGCGCGGCCCTTTCCCCGAAGAGGTGAGCAGGGGTGAACAGCATCGAGGCTATCTGGAAGGCGGAAGCGAGAGAGGATTTGGGTGGGACATTCCAACTTTCCGTCTTGCGTTTAAACTCCATCTAGGCTCCTCTCCTTAATCAATAAAACAAGAATTAGATTTTAGCTCGAAGAGTCGCTTCCTGTCGTCCAGTTTATGACCTTGGCCACCTCGCAGCCTTTTAAAGCCGCCGGGACTGATTTCCTCAAATACCTGAGGTCGCAGAAACAGGTAGTAAACAAGATTTGGAGGCTTCCTGCGGCTCAGTGGGCAGGGCAAGTTCAACGACCCCACCCCACGCGTTCTGGGTGCGCTGAGCTCGCTCTCCGAGAACTTCAAACCTTTTCCTTTGATCGCCTCTTTTGGCGGGGTTGGGGGATCGGGAGGAAGGGGGAAGCAGCCGGGAAATGAGGTGCTGAAGCAAAGATTTTATGCTCTCCTGCCTCCGGTTCCAGCTCCGCCTTCGCCCAAGGGGGAGGACTTTGAATTCCAGACCCGGAATTCTTCTCTCTTTTTTTTTTTTTTTTTTGAAATTGATCGATTCTATCCGGGAGCTTCAAATCGAAACCAGGAGAGGGGGCTTTGAAATGTCAAAGAAAAGTTGCAAAAGGAAAAAGGGGGTGGGGTGAGGGAGGGAGTGGGCAGGCAGAAGTTTTCTTTCCAACTGAAAAATGCCTCGCTGGTACCTTTGTAACGATGCGTAACCTTTTCACCCTTGCAGCGGTGGTGGTGAGCTCCTTGGAGCTCTTTGAAAATTTGATGAGACCTTTAGGGACGTGATACGTTTGTATTCAATTTCTGGAGGCTCCGGGAGTCCGGAGCGGACCGTTTTTGCGCAGTTCGCGGAAGTTTTTTCCAAAACCTTCTGCCCGGCCGTCTGCCTTGGAATGGAACCGTTCCCAATTAAAATTCGGGACGAGTCCTGTTTGCCAGGGGTCATCTCGACCTAATTAAAAAAAAAAAAAAATCCAGCTTCGTTCTGGAAAAGGCAAGAGCTGGCAGACACTCCTTCTAGCTGGGGACTCCGTGTAGCCCCAGACTCGGAGTCTGGAAACCTGGGCCCTCTGAACACTCCTCCGCCGCCGCTGCCCAAGTTTTCAACGAGGCCACCTCCTCACGCTGCCGGCACCGCCCCAGTCCTTTCCTTCCGGTCCCCACAGCGGGCTGCTGGGACAGGAGTCTTCTAAACTTGGCCATCTCCCTCCCCTTCCCTTTAGAATAAAGTATCAAGTCCGGAAGACCTCCGGCACCTCTTTAAATGATGGTACCTTGGCAGGCCCCGGAAATGCAGATTTGGTTAATTGCAGGGAGCTTCCTGTCTACTTCAGGTGGGCCCTGGGGCCAAGAGTATTAAAATAACTATCCTAGGAGTCGTTGAAAACCTCATCCAAATTGACGTTTTTAATCGTTTAATTGTTTTGAAGACCTCCTAGTGGCTAGGCACCCTGGGGCAGGGCAGGAAAAAATGTGCATGCCCAGGGGTGAGCACGAGGGTAGGGGGATATACCCTCCAGGGATGCATCCAAGAAATAGGACCAAGCAGGGTCTGGATTCAGACTGGGGCCCATCTGGGCAGAAGTCTCAGTTTCTGGGTACCCTGAACATGTGGGTACCAGTGATGGAGGGATGTAGCCTCTGTCCTACAAACTCTCTGCCCCTATGAGAGGGGCATAGGCAAAAAGAGGCAGAGCAGAGCCCACTAAAGCACAGAGGCCCCCTTTCCTCTCCAGCAGCCCAGGACTGGTGCTGCAGAAGGAAGGTGGGCAGAGTGGGTGCAAAGGGTGCTGGGGTCACAGAGGGCAGCTGTCCCAAGAGACATCAGTTTAGGACAGATGAGGGTTCAATGGAGAGAGAGGTACTGAGATAAACAGAGAGAGAGAGACGAACACCAGAGAGGAAGAGATGTATATGTAAAAGAAGACAAAGTGACATAGTGAAACAGAAGCAGATAAAGCAGAGGGAGAGCGGTAGACCATAAGAGACGCACACAGAGAGATGCAGAGATAGCTACAGGTAGAGAGACTCAAAGCATCCTGAGTCCAGAGTGTGCATCACCCACAGCCCAGGGATTCTGGTGGCCAGGCTGCCATATGGTGGCCCAATAGCCTCATGACAGCCCCTCCAGCTCCTGGATCTCGGTCCAGTTGTGTACTCACCTTGTACGGTGAGCCCACATGCCCACTTTGAGACCTGGGAGAGCTGTTGAGGTCCCCGTTGGTTACTTGGCTCCTGGGATCTGAGCAGATGAGGGCTTTAGGCATGATTGGTAGCTTGCTGGCAGCTGCATGGCTGACCCAACATGAAAGGAAGTTACTAACTGCTGAACACCTAGGACGCCAACACATCTGACAAGAAGGTACCATTGAAGAATGATGGACTGGTGTCAAGAGATTGCCAACCTCTCGATAGTGAGACTTCTGCTGGCAAGAGAGCGTGCTTCCTTATACAGAAAACTGGGCTAGTGGGGTCCCCAGGAGGGATGCAAAGAGCTTCCCAATGCAAGGTGGAGCCAGTTGACCATCTGGAACATTAGACATGCCCCATGAATGTCTGCTGAAGAATCAGGGTGATCAGTCCAGTGCCTGCTCAGTGCCCATTTAGTCCTTGCAAAAACCCTATGAAGAGGTAGCATTATTGTCTGTTCTGTCCCTAGGTTCACAGGGGTTAAGCTACTTGCGCCACATCTCAGGAAGCAAGTTCTGTAGGGTGCGAACAGGAAGGTCACTTGTTCCCTGGGGGCTGCGCAGAGGGTGGGCTTTTTTTGCCTTTGAGCTCCTGTCCCAAAATATCTAGTTCTGTCTCTGAGCTGCACCTCCCAGGCAGAGGGAAAATAACCCACTGGGTTGTAGCACCCTGGCAGACCCATCCTTAACAATGTGGAGCCCTGGGGCAAGGGTACAAATTGAGGTCCCCATACTGTGATTGAGAACTTCAGAGTTATAAATCAAGATAGCAAACCAGTCTTTTTTTTTTTTTTTTTAAATTTTTGGCTGCACCGTGAAGCTTGCAGGAGGGATCTTAGTTCCCCAACCAGGGATTGAACCCGCACCCCCTGCAGTGGAAGTGCGTAATCTTAACCACTGCACTGCCAAGGAAGTCCCAAGATAGGAAACTGGTAAATAAAATGTGTTCTATCATCCGACAAGCGGGCAAGCGCACCTTTCTAATAATTTGGAAGACCAAAGTGGACTTGAGAATTCTCAGTTCCTTTTAGTTCTGTCCCAGAATCCAGTGACGGAGGAAGAGCTGACACCCAGCCTCCAGCCCCACACCGTTATGGCCCACCTTGGTCTGTCTGTACCATGAGGGGCTCTGTACACAAGTGTGGACACCCCAGCCTGCACTCCCAAGCCTTATGCATATTCCCTCCTGCAAACAGCCACCTCTGGGCCATCCTGCATGCCCAGGGGTGAGCACAAGGGTAGGGGGATATACCCTCCAGGGATGCATCCAAGAAATAGGACCAAGCAGGGTCTGGATTCAGACTGGGGCCCATCTGGGCAGAAGTCTCAGTTTCTGGGTACCCTGAACATGTGGGTACCAGTGATGGAGGGACGTAGCCTCTGTCCTACAAACTCTCTGCCCCTATGAGAGGGGCATAGGCAAAAAGAGGCAGAGCAGAGCCCACTAAAGCACAGAGGCCCTCTTGCCCAAGACCAAGAGTAGCACTACCCTGGCACGGCTGGACCCGACCATGGATGCCCCCCAGAACCCCTCACTGTCTGCAAACCTTTCTGATACCCACAGCTTAGGCACCCTCTGAGGCCCCAGCCACGCTCAGCTCCTGCCGTCGCTCTGGGAGCACATTTGGCAAGAAAATCTGCTGTATGCAGAATTATGGGTCATTCTTGGCTCTGGCCTCGCCCTCACCCTCGGTGCAAACACAGACATCCACACAGAGCAGAGCGGGCTTTGCAGGAGCTCCACGGGGTTTGGCTTATGGCAAAGAAACTGACCTCTCCTTTCTCCCTTGCTTGAGCTGGAACCCTCCCAGTGCCAAGGAGGAAAAACAAAAGCACTTAGGAGCAGACTTGGAGGGAAACCCACCTTCCCTTCTCCGCTTTTCCCCAGAGATACCAGGTGCTTGCCTGGCACGGCTAAGAAGACCTCTCTGCTTCCCTTCCCGGATCAGAGTACATCTGGGGTTCTAGAGGTGGTCCCTGCGTGCACTTGAGCATCCTTGAGATCACCCTAAAATCGTATGCAATATTGTGTATATCTATACCTCTGCCTTTTTTATATCTGTGTATGTCTGGCTCTATCCCTCTGTCTCTCTGCTTCTGTCTGTGTGTCTGTGCAGCTTTCATCAGATTATCTGAGATATCCATGATCCCAAAAGGGTTTTGAGCTCCTGGGCTTAGAGGGTTAAGGATTTTCAGGGGCAAGTGGTACCCATGTCCCCCAGCATAGGTGTAAGAACCTCCAGTACCGCTGCTAATAGCCTTACAATCGAATTATCCATCAACAGTAGAACAGATGATTGCATTGTGATAAAGTCATCAAAACGAATCCTATTCTGCAGTAAAAACGAATGGACTACAACCTCCTGCAAAAATGTGGATGAATCTCTCAGTCATAACACTGAGTGAAAGAAGAGGGTGCAAAAGAATCCTATAGTGAGGATTCCTATTGCTGCGTCATTACACCTGAGGGGCCCGGCTGAAACTGAATCCTGGTTTGTCTCACCCTTTCACACTCCAGAGGGCTAAACTCTTTTTTGGATTTTTTTTTTTTTTTCCGGTACGCAGGCCTCTCACTGCTGTGGCCTCTCCCGTTGCGGAGCACAGGCTCCGGACGCGCAGGCTCAGCGGCCACGGCTCACGGGCCCAGCCGCTCCGCGGCACGTGGGATCTTCCCAGACCGGGGCACGAACCCGCGTCCCCTGCATCGGCAGGCGGACCCTCAACCGCTGCGCCACCAGGGGAAGCCCCAGAGGGCTGAACTCGTTAAAATGCTCTGCTCTGCTCTGGAATGATCGCCAAGAGTTTATAAGGGAGAACCTGTCCCTTCCGTCATGCTGAAGGAGGCAGGGGCAGAGAACAGAGTTAAACAGGGCTGTGCCCTGTGTGCAGAGACAGTGCAGAGAGAGGGACAAAGGAGCCCTTGGAACTTGGAACATAATTATTGTCCAGCCTGTATTATTGTCTCTTGGAGCACATAAAGGTTTGGAACCCAATTCCAACCATTGCAAAAAGGATATTTAAAAGTTTGGGTCTGCCTTCACTATATTCTTCGTTTTAAAACTAATTTAAATAAAACAAAACCAAAAAAGTTTACGATTCCCCCACCTGCCTCCAAAAACAAGCCCACAATATGACCATCCGGGCAGCATGAATGATCACAACTTGCCCAGAGATTACCCTGAAAATCCTTTGATGTAAAAATTTGCTTTCAATCTTTCCACATATACAAATATTTCCCTCTGTTTTTTACCTCGTTAAATTCCTTAGATGCAGGAGCCAAAGGAAGCCTCGTGCAGAACCAAATTATCTCTGTTCCACATATTTAGTTTTTAATAATAAAGTAAGATGAAATGAAATCCAAAGGGTGCAAGCTTTCCAACCAGGCTTTTATTACCTGATTGGAACACATGTCTCAGCCACGCCCGAGGGAAGCTTCCTTCTCGGACCCAGACCCCAGCTGTCCAGGGCAAGCTCTTATCTCGTCCCCTGATCCCAGGCCACTCCGGATTTCTCATCCCCTACATCTGGTCCTTCTGAAAGGGCTGTGGTTTCTTCTGGCCGAGGGTGAGCTGTGGCTAAGTAGCCGAGTCTGGAAGTAACTCAGTTCGGGATTCAAAAATGAGTTTTCTTACAGTTTAAGTCACTGCATCTGGTGGCCCAAGCTTTTTTGTTTTCCTGTTGATTAACTCAAGAAGTATTTATTTACAGCATTTATTAGGTGCACTCAGTGTGTGAGATTCAGGGATAAAACAGTGAACGTGCTGTCTAGTATCCCTGTTTTGGGGTGCTAGCCATTCTAGAGGAGAAGACAAACAATAAGCAAGTAAAAAAATATATATGTTTGTATGTGTGTAATTTTCTGCATAGTATTTAATGATTTCTAAAATTTTATATGTATAGTTATAAATAATACACAATTTTCGTATACACACATACATTCCTCACCCACCGTGATTCTTTCTCGCATGATTTTATTTTATTTTTTGCATAGTACTCAATGATTTCTAAATTATATATAATTTCATATTGTTACATGTGATTTTATTTAATTTTATATAATTTTATAAGTATAATAATATATATATAACTTTTAGAAATCTTTAGGTACTATGCAGAAAATAAAATAAAATCACGTGGGAGAGAATTATGGTGGAGGAGGATGTCTTTTAGATAAAATGGGGCCAGAGAATTCCTCCCCCCAAAAATAATTTTTTTTAAAGTTTTATTGCAAAAATGATATAAATGAACTTATTTATAAACAGAAATAGACCCACAGACAGAGAAAACAAACTTACGTTTACTAAAGGGGAAAAGGGTGGGGGAAGGATAGATTAGGAGTTTAGGATTAACATATACAGACTACAATATGTAAAATAGATAACCAACAAGGGCGTACTGTATAGCACACAGAACTATACTCAGTATTTTGTAATAGCCTGTAAGGGAAAAGAATATATATATATATATATATATATATATATATATATATATATATATATGTAACTGAATCACTTTGCTGTACCCCTGAAACTAACACAACATTGTAAATCAACTAGACTTCAATTTAAAAATAAATAAATAATAGACAGTTTTATTGAGTTAAATTTACATACATTAAAATTCATCCTCGATAACCTTATAGTTCAGTGACTTTTGACAAAAGTGTACAGTTGTGTAACGACCACGATAATCAAGGTATAGAATATTTCCCTCACCCTGAAAATTTCCTTTGAAACTCTTTAGTCTCCTTCCTTTCCGCTGGTCCCTGGCAACCACTGACCTATTTTCTGTCCCATAGTTTTGCTTCCTCTGGAATGTAATATAAATGGAATTAGATAGTATGTAGGTTTTTGTGCCTCGGTTTTCTTCACTTAGCTCAGTGCTTTTGTGGTTCATCCATTTTGCTGCAAGAATCATCAGTCAGTTCCTTTTTACTGCTGAATAATATTCCACCAAGTGAATGTACCATGGTTGGTTTGTCCATCCCGTAGTTGATGGACGCATGATGTTGTCTCCAGTTTGGGGCTGTTGTGAATAAAACTGCTACGAACATTTGTGCACATGTCTTTGCATGAACATATGTTTTCATTTCTCTTGGGTAAATGCTTAGGAGTACAATTGCTGGCTCATATGGTAACTCTGTTTGTAACTGTATAAGAAACGGCCACACTGTTTTCCAAAGAGACTCTACAATTTCGCATTCCCACCAGCAACATAAGAGCATCCCAGTGGTTCCAAATCCTCAAAACTTGGTATTGTCACCTTTTTACTTTGAGCCATTTTAGTGTGTTTTTCCCTAATGCCTGACAAGGTTGAACATCTTTTCAGGTACTTCTTGGCCATCATTATATGAAACATTTAATTTTGTATATTACATATTATACTATAATTATATATATTTATATGTTTATAACTTTATAACATATGTATTATATAACACCTGTTTGAATTAATTCAATGCTGATAAGAAGGCAGCCTTGTGAAGAGACGGGGGAAAACTATTCCTGGGAAAGGGAGTAGCAGAGACTTGGGGGTGGGAACCAGGTAGGGATGATTGAGGAGCAGAATAGCCAGGGCAGGTGTTATCAAGAGTGACGAAGGATGGTAGGAGAGGGGATGGTAAGCAGGAGCTAGATGTAGGGCTGTGTATTTCACAAAAGAAAAAATAGAGCCCTTGGAGGCACTATTGTTACATAATAAACTATCCCAAGACATTACAGCTTTTGTTTTTTTTAATCTATTTTTGGCTGCGTTGGGTCTTTGTAGCTGTGCGTGGGCTTTCTCTAGTTGCAGTGAGCGGGGGCTACTCTTTTGTCGCGGTGCGTGGGCTTCTCACTCCGGGGGCTCCTCTTGTTGAGGAGCACCGGCTCTAGGCGCATGGGCTTCAGTAGTTGTGGCTCACGGGCTCTAGAGCACAGGCTCAATAGTTGTGGCGCACGGGCTTACTTGTTCCGCGGCATGTGGGATCTTCCCAGACCAGGGCTCAAACCCGTGTCCCCTGCATTGGCAGGCAGATTCTTAACCACTGCACCACCAGGGAAGTCCCGAAGTTACAGCTTTAAATAACAACTCTTTTATTATGCTTGTAGATTCCAGGAGTCAGACATTTAGACTGGGCAGAGTAATGATGGCTTGTTGCCATTCCACAATGTCTGAGATCCTTTTTTTTTTTTTTTTTTTTTTTTTTTTTTTTTTTTTTTTTGGTTTTTTTTTTTTTTTTTTTTTTTTTTTTTTTCCACAAAATCTGAGATCTGAGCTGGAAAGATTCAAATGACTGGAGGTGACTTGATGGCTAAGGGTGGAATCTTCTGGAAGCTCTTTTCCTCATAGTTTGGGACCATTTGGAGGCTGGGCTCAGCTGAGACTCTCAACAAAGCACCCGCCTTCCTCCCATCATGGTGGCCTCAGGGATCCACACAGAGGTGTTGCAGGGAACAAAGCTGAGGCAGGATTGACCTTCATGTCCTGGCCTTGGTAGTCACACAGCCTCATTCTATCCCATTTCTTGGTGGAAGCAGTCACAAGCCTTCCCAGATCTAAGAGACAGGAAACTAGACTCTTGATAGGGAGTGGAAAGTCATTCTGGAGAAGAAACTGGAGAATGGGGGATATGGTCGGGGCAGCCTTTGGAAACTAGAATCGGCCACAGAACAAACCCTGGTAGTGATACAGCTTGTTCTGCTCAACAAATGCTTCTGAGGGGTGATAAATAAGCATGTGGATGAACAAGACCCACTCCTTGAACTTGAGGAATTCCCAAGGCAAATGGAGGAGATGGAGATGTAAATAAAAACCATACTGTACAGACCTCTACAGCATGTATCACATTAGGCTGTAAAGTCCACAGGAAGCAATCCGTATTGCCTGGGAGGTGGATGGCGGCTTGGGCTCTGGGGGATGTGCAGGAGTTTACCAGTTAGGCAAGGACAGAGAGCACACTACAAAGAAGAGGATGATCAAACAGTGGAGGTTCAGGTAGGAGAGGAGATTGGAGATGACATTGGAAAGGCAGACTGAGCTCAGGTAGGTTCTAAATGAAGGCTGGGGAGTTTGACTCTATCATATTGGGGGATTAGGAGCTGTGACTGGATGCATACTATGGACGGACACTTGGGGGGCTGAAATGGTGGATGGATGGACCATTGACAAGGGGTTATGTTAGAAGCCTAGAAGCCAGTAGGGAGGTTTCTGTAGCAGCCCAAGTGAAAAGTGATGAGTGTGCAAATTGGGGCCAAGGATGGAGAGAACGGGGACAGAGTTGAGAACATCTGGGGAGTGGGTTCAAAAGGGGTCCCGAGAATGGGGAGGGGCTAGGGGGAAGGAGCGTGCTCATCTCCTGGGCAGCTGTGGCCATCATCTGTTCTCAACCCTGACTGTGCACGTGAGTCATCTGGGGGAGTTTTCCCCCAGCTGGACCTGCTTGAGCTCCACACCAAGTCAGCTCCACCAACTCCTACGAGTTGAGCACCCACCACTGGTGTTTTTTAAGAGCTCCCCCAGCAGATTCTCACTCGCAACTGAGGTTGGAGTTGGCGGGAATACATGATGCCTTTCCAAAAACCCTTTAGAGAATCCCCAGAATTCTGTCTTGGGCAGAGCAAGGAAAGAAAGAAATGATTTCGATTTTGGAACATGTTGGGCTCATGATAACAAGGATTTGAATCCTTCTGCAGGAGGCTTGACATAGTTTAGTACAAGCTGGTCAATCCATAAAAAGAGATTAAATGGCCTCTCCCACAGCACAGTTACAAAAAGGATGCACTGTGCTCAGAAGCTACAGAAAACATTGATTATGGTCCTAAGCATCCAGGCAGAGTGCTATGGGCTGTCGCCACAACAGCTATTATTATCACGCCCATTTTGCAGAGCTGGAAACGAGGCTCAGAAAGACCAAGTAACTAGCCCCAGGTTACCAGGGAGGAAGTAAGTGGCAGAGCCCAGAGTCAAACGCACGCAGTCTGATCTCAGAGACAGAGGGTCCATAGCGCGCCCTTAGCACCCTCTACATGCTTGCATATCCCTAGCATTGTTAAAATGACTGCCCGTATGAAACCAGGCTTATAATTTCCATCACTTCGGTGTCGTCACGACTCCCACCAAAAACTCTCCTGACCATCACTATTGCCTTTTCACTCATGTGGTCCTCCAAACCCCAAGGAGAATTTAACAGAGCCTCCCCGGCATATCATAAAACAAAACCAAATGCTTTCTCTGCCCCCCTCCGCCCCCCTTTCGCTGAGTATCTGTCAAAGCCAGCAGAGAAATAAAAACCAGAATCTCCAAACAATACACTTCCCCACAGATAATAAATAAAATCTCCAAAGAGGGGGAGAAAAAGAGCAAAGAGTCCCATAAAGACGAAGGGCTTGGGTGGACGGGCACATGATGTGTGCATTGGGCTAAACGGCTACCAGCAGACCCTGGGGTAAGGAATCAATTGAGATAAAAAATAGACGTCCCCGTTACACATGCCGTGCTCACAGAAGTGTGTGGACACCGGCAGGGAACGCAGTCCCCCTCAGCCCATCTTGCTCTTTGGCACACAAATAAATACACATGTTGCCTCGCGTGGAGCAGATGCGCCATAAATTCTTAAGCAATGCATCAAAGTACCAATCTTCGTTTATGCATTTTTTTTGCAAGTACACATGTTTATGGGCAATAGCTTCTCCGCTCTCACAACTGTGGAACTAGCAGGAACTTTCTGAGACCTTTTGTATTTGTTGGCACGCGTTCGGTTAAGCTTTCCTGTGTATTGCACGTGGAGAAAGCTGGAGAAATCAATGATCCAGAGTGGCAACTGGGGACACCTCTGGGAATTGGAGGAGAAAAGGAAGCAGCACTTCATTTCTTTTTTTTTGCGGTACGCGGGCCTCTCACTGTTGTGGCCTCTCCCGCTGCGGAGCACAGGCTCCGGACGCGCAGGCTCAGCGGCCATGGCTCACGGGCCCAGCCGCTCAGCGGCATGTGGGATCTTCCCGGACCGGGGCACGAACTCGTGTCCCCCGCATCGGCAGGCGGACTCTCAACCACTGCGCCACCAGGGAAGCCCCATTTTTCATTTCTGTTTCTTAGATTTTTCATAGGATAACATTTTGCTAATGGGTCTGTAACCATTTTTTTCATGTAAAGAAATTATTTTTCTAATGATCCCTTAAGATCTTTATGAAAGTATTAAAGTCCTTGTAGAAGATGAAATAGAATTTTAAAATATTTTGAAGTGTGTTGTAGGGACATGGACAAAGCATGGAAGGGAAAGTGGACCCCCCATTCTCCATGGCGATTGATCAAATATTGGTTTCCCTGCTCTCTGGTCCCCACCCAATCGTGACTTTTCACGTGTAATCGGAGTATAGATGACCATTAAGATGTGTTCCTCTAAGCTCTGTGGATGAGCTTTATGACCGCTTTTAGCTGATGGAGGCCCCCCACCCCGCTTATATCCAGATGTGTAGATGTATCCAGAGGCTTGCGGGAAGGGGGCCTGCCCTGAGTGTCAGTCCTTGGAGGGTCCCGCTCTGTCCCTCCTCCAGCCACACCTGTCTCATGGGTTGAGACCTCTGAGCCAAGGGGCATCCCACCAGAGACCACCCCCGGTTCTGAAGTTGGCAACTACTGAGTAGAATGTAGATCCATAGACTCTGCTGGCGTTTGTCATGTGTGCTGTAAAATCCTCAACATGAAATCTCCCTGAAACATCACCTCTGCTCCTTCCCTACTTTAGGGATGAGGCTAGATTTTGTCTTCTGGTGAAAGGGAGATTATAGTCGGTCGTTTTCTGAACTGGGTTCTTTCTTTTGAGTGATACAGCCCAGGAGCTTGGCTCAGAGCTGTGTGGTTTCTGTGTGTGCTAGGCGGCTGGGGAGAAGATTATTCCCCCATGAATTTCAAAGGATGCCAGCTTCTCTGGGTAGGTCTGCATGATCACTGTGAGGGGCGGGAGTTGAGATCTCAGGAAGGAGGACCATTTCATGATCTGAGCCTCAAGACTCCAGACCTGTCTTGCCAGACATCCAGCCTCCTGGATGTCTCCATGTGGTCCATACTCAACTGCCTCAAATTCACTGTGTTCCAAATTGAATGGGCTTTCTTATCTCCAAATCCGGATTTCTCCTGGGCGCCTCATCTCAGCAGATGGCTTCTCCATTCACTGAATCTTCCAGACCAGAAGCTGGACACCGTTCCTGTCTCTTCCTTCTCTATCACACCAGTAACAATGGCAGAAGCGTGAAACTTCTGCCTGCTGAATGCCTGCTTTGCCCTTCACATATAGAGCACCACTTATTCCTCCCATTCACCTGTGTGGTCAGCGTTATCATTACCCCCACTGTACAGATAAGGAAACTGAGGCTCAGGGAGACGAGGAGCTTCCCAAGGTTACCCTCTAACAAGACCTAATTTCCAACCCAGTCGGTCAAACCTTTTCCTATCTCTCGTGCTCTTCTCTTCCCAGCAAAGTTCTTCAAAGGCACTCAGTAGGTGTTCAGAAAAGGTGTGTTGGACGGCACGGAACTGACCTAGAGCCCTCCTGCACTGCACCTCCACCCTGTCGGGCTGGAAACTGTTGCCGACGCGAGGTCCTCCTTGGAGAGGAAGCTGAGAAGGCTAAGTGTGGGGAGAGAATGGATGGGGGACTTCAAAGGGAAGGGAAACAGTTACTGGGAAATCTGTTTATAGAGCCAGTGAGTGATGGTGAGGTGGAAACGCTGAAAAGCCAAAGGAGGGCAAGGGAGTACCTGGTCCACGAATCCATCACTGGTCCTTTTTCATCTGCTGGCCAAAGTATGTACCCCTTTGAAAGTCTCCTCATCCCCTAATCTGGGCAGCCAGCACCCGACCACCACCCAGCTCTGGGCAGTGCTGATCAGAGCATGGCTTGAAGGTCACCCGGGTCTGCCTTCCTGAGTTCTGAGACGTGGGGTGCTCAGGCTTAATTAGAAACAGTCTCAGCGGGCACTTTTTAGGAGCACTTACTATGTGCCAGACACAATTCTGAGTTCTTTAGAGTTTTTAAAATCCTCATGACAGCGTTATGAGGAAGGACTATAATTAGCTCCATGTTTTAGGTGAAGAAACTGAGGCACAGTCTGGAGAGCCTGCCTAAGGCCATGTAGCTGAGGAGAGGTAGAGCTGGGCGTTTAACCCAGGAGTGTCTCCGGAGGGGACGCTTTTAACGCCTACACTCTATGCCTACCTGGCAGGGAAGCCCTGGGTCATGAGATCAAACCCTGCTGCCCCAGCATTCTACAACCAGGGGACTTCTGCAAACTGCTTCCTCTCTGAGCCTCAGTTGCTGCATCTGTGAAAAGGGGACAATAAAGCTAACTGCCTCAGAGTGCTGCTGTGATGTTCCTAAGATAATCCACACCCAGCTAAGGAGGACTTAATCTTATCCATGTTATTATTTCTAACCAAACACTGGGAACCTCTTTCCCCATGTCCAAAATTTACAGAGAAGTTTGGAAGGGCTGGGAGGGGAAAATAATCCTTCCCTTCTTCCTGGCCACAGGGTTTCAGGAAGAGCACAGGACATCATGTATGAATGTAGCAGCATTTTTTAATTTGCCTCTTGAAATATTTCAGGCACACAAAAGAATAGAGAATCCTATAAACAGCCGGGTGTTCAATCCCCAGCTTAAGAAATAAAACCTTTCAGGTACTGTTTCTCCTAAGTAACTCTCCCTAATTGCATTCTTTCCCTACCTCTCCAAGGGTAGCCACCTTCCCGATGTTGAAGTTTCTCATTTATATGCGTATCTTTACACTTTTACCATCTATGTTTGCATGCATATGTTCTTAAATGATACATGGTGTTATGTAACA
>RJWK010046312.1:0-17686 GCA_004363435.1 Platanista minor | reverse complement strand
AAACCCACACACATATGGTCACCTTATCTTTGATAAAGGAGGCAGGAATGTACAGTGGAGAAAGGACAGCCTCTTCAATAAGTGGTGCTGGGAGAACTGGACAGGTACGTGTAAAAGTATGAGACTAGAACACTCCCTAACACCATACACAAAAATAAGCTCAAAATGGATTAAAGACCTAAATGTAAGGCCAGAAACTGTCAAACTCTTAGGGGAAAACATAGGCAGAACACTCTATGACATAAATCACAGCAAGATTCTTTTTGACCCATCTCCTAGAGAAATGGAAATAAAAACAAAAATAAAGAAATGGGACCTAATGAAACTTCAAAGCTTTTACACAGCAAAGGAAACCATAAACAAGACCAAAAGACAACCCTCAGCATGGGAGAAAATATTTGCAAATGAAGCAACTGACAAAGGATTAATCTCCAGAATTTACAAGCAGCTCATGCAGCTCAATAACAAAAAAACAAACAACCCAATCCAAAAATGGGCAGAAGACCTAAATAGACATTTCTCCAAAGAAATACAGATTGCCAACAAACACATGAAAGAATGCTCAACATCATTAATCATTTTAGAAATGCAAATCAAAACTACAATGAGATATCATCTCACACTGGTCAGAATGGCCATCATCAAAAAAATCTAGAAACAATAAATGCTGGAGAGGGTGTGGAGAAAAGGGAGCACTCTTGCACTGCTGGAGGGAATGTGAATTGGTACAGCCACTATGGAGAACAGTATGGAGGTTCCTTAGAAAACTACAAATAGACCTACCCTTATGCTTTTTTAAATAAAGGCTTTAAGCCTTTCCTGGAAGATAGGAAAGCCCTTGAGGTTGAGAACATTTTTTAAACCCTGTCCAGTAGCTTATACCTAGTAAAAGATATTGAATGAGTGAGAATATATTAGAATTTTGCACCCAATTATACAGAGATAGCTTTGAAAGCCAGACAAAAGGTTTTCATTTTGAAACAGTGGAAAATAGAGAAATATGTTGATTCTTTTAATTGGGATTCGGAGGGAAGGAAGACTCTTGTATTATAAAATATCTGTTTAATGACAGATTTTATGCTGAGTGCATTAAATGTTCTCTCAGTACTGACAAGTAACCATCAAAAATGGGTTTCATGGGTTCATTTTTTAGTTAAAGAAACAGATTCAGAGACATTAAGTACTTTGCTTGGGGACAGACAGGAGGCAGAGTTTGGAGTAGAACCCAAGTCTGTTAGAGTCCCTAGTTTAGACCAGGCTCTATCCATCAACTTCGAACAGGAGCAACCTTCACATGATCCATTATGGGTGATAAGAAGGGTTATTCTTTCCTACTTCACCACCAACTAAGGAATCATAGTGGGAAAATAGGTTGTCCATGACAATTAGAAAGCAGTAATCAAAACCGATGTAAAAAATGGAAAAACAAGTCCTGTTATAAGTTCTGTTATATCATACTGGGTGTAAACATTACTCATATCTCTACCTTCAGGCTTGTAAAAATCAGTTCTTAAGTAAATTTAAAGATTTCTGCCACTTATAGCTTTGTGTGTGCAAATATGTGTATATTTACAGGTATGTGATCTTGGTGAAATTGTGCCATGGGTTAATCCATGTGTTTGCCATCTTGGCCTGGTTGACAGCACTGTGAGCTAAAAGTATAAAATTCTTAGAAAAATACGCATTGACTTTATGACCTTGGGTTGGCCACTGGTTTCTTAGCCATGACACCAAAAGTAGAAGTTGTGAAAAGAAAAAAAAAAAAAAGATAAAATTGACTTCATTAAAATGAACATATTTTGTGCTCCAAATGATAGCAATCAAGTGAACAAAAACCTTTTGGAAGAAAACATTAAAAAAGTCATCTATCTGATAAGGGACTTGCATTTAGAATATAAATGCAAGTAAATAAATAGACAACCCAATTCAAAACTAGGTTATGGAATGAATAGATATTTTTCCAAAGAAGAAATACATGTGGCCAAATAAGCATACGAAAAGATGCTCAACATCACAAGTCATTAGGGAAATGCAAATCAAAACCACAGAGCTACTCCTTCACACCCACTAGGTTGGCTATAATCAAACAGACAGGTAATAACAAGTGTTAGGCAAGGTGTGGAGAAATTGGTACTTTCAAGCGTTGATGATGGGGCTGTGAAAGGGTGCAGCCACTTTGGAAAACTACTTGGCAATTCCTTAAATATTAAATGTTGATTTATCTTGGCCTCAGCAACTCCACTCCTAGGTATGTACTCAAGAGAAATGAAAACATATGTACACACAAAAACGTTTATGTGAATGTCTGTAGCAGCATTATTCATAATAGCCAAAAGTGGAAATTATCCCAAAGTCTATCAACTAATGAATGGATAAACAAAATGTGGTTTATCCATACAATAAACTATTGCTCAGCCATTAAAAAAAGAACTGATATAAGCTGCAAACTGGATAAACCTTGAAAATAATATGCTATGTGAAAGAAGCAAGTCACAAAAGACCGCATACTGTACGATTCCCTTTATATGAATTGCCCACATTAGGCAAATCAGTAGAAACAACGGATTAGTTGTTGCTGGGGGCTGGAATGTTGGGAGTGTGGAAACTGAGGAATGACTACTAGTGATAGGTTTTTTTGGGTGTGAAGAAAAAATTCTAAAGTTAGGTTTTGGTAATGGTTACCCAACCCTTTGAATACACTAAAACCCACTGAATTGTGCACTTTAAAATGCTGAATTTCATGGTGTATGGATTATATCTCAATAGAGGCAATTAAAAAACACTATTTGGTATAAAATTCATTAGGACAAACTATATTTAGATTTTTAATGAACTTCTGGATGTGTGTTTCTAGTTATTTATGGTTTATGATTGTACTCAAAGCAGCAATCGAGTTTAATCAATTGTTTTCTGTGCATATGTAACATTTCCAAAAATGAACATTAATAAAAACAGTGTATCTAAGTGACAAATAAAATTACCAACAGTGGGGGACACTTGCCTGCATTGTGACTGACTACACACAATGTGCTGGGAGAAGATGAGGAAGCCATAGTCACTTCCCTCAAGAAGCACACAATTACAGATATGTTAACCACCAAGTGTGGTTTGAGAGGATCTATGTGATGTTAGGTTATAGAAGCAAAGTGCACACAGAACTTGGAGAAGGGAAACTTAATTCTTGGTGATGTATGTCACAGAGGGTGATGTGGGAGATGACTTGGGAGAAGTACATGGTAGTCATATTTTGTAAGAAGAACCCATCTAAAACTTCACTCAAGTTGGATTGTGAACCAACATGTTATGTGGTTCAAAATTTGCATAATTCAAGACTCATTTGTATAGACTGGCAGATATTGTTTACAAGCTAAAGTTGCATTGGCAAGTACAGTAATGTCAATGCAGTTTATTACTTCTGCCATTTTAATTATGTATTGATAATTAACAATTATTTTCTATTGGTAGATTCACTTTAATTCACATTATTTTATGTTTTTCACGTAAGATCATATTTTAGTAATTTTTCATATGGTACTCAAGATGTGTGCAATTGTAATTAGCTAAATTGTGGCTGCATTGTATGATTTTTCCAGGCAGAACAGGGTAGATATGAGACTTTTGTTACACCTGTAGATGCAACATAGCCACGTGTAATTCAAAGAAATATTAGGAGATATTACAGTCTTCAGGTGTCTAACTGCGAACTGCTAAAGTGGAACTTCTGGTAATGAGAGAGTCATTTTCTAGTCTATAAAAATGGTTTCTAGTCTATAAACATGGTTTCAGTTTTATAAACTGAAAAATGGCTTTCAGTCTATAAAAATGGTTTCTATCCAAAAATGGATAGAAGTCGACGCTGAAAGCTGCTTAGGTGTGTTGGTTGGGGCTGAGTCCTAATCATTCTGAATGATCTTAACTCCCTGAAGTCTAGATTAAGATGTAGCAGAAAAAAATATACTGTATCAAAAGGCCTGGTGCTTTCAGTTATAAGACAAGGGCATGACAGTAAGGTCAAATTCTGCTCCCAAACGATGTTATTTCCTTTGTGCAGTGTCCTTAATGCTTCACTGAAGAATACGTGTCTGAAAAAAAAGGAAAGTCCCATTAATATGGGATGCCATATGGAATGCATGCCAACCAAATTAACTGCTTCCCTTTTGGTAACATTTTATCAATTCCAAAGCACATATATTTAGGCAGTAGTTCATTCTGAATTAAAATTATATTGAAGAACTGGTCATTCATGGAGCACACCCTGGAGTTTGATTCCATGCCTTTACGTTAAACCTGTTCTTTTCAAGTTCACACTAAATTAGTCAAGCCCTTGTTAGAAAGTAGCAAGAAGTGAGACTAGCCCGTGAGCAGAAGTGCTCATGGACCATTTGGAGAAAATAGTTAAGATTTATTTCACATGACTGACAGAGGCAAAACATTGTTAACTTTTATCAGCTGCACAAAATTCAGAGCATCTCAGAGAGAGCAAAATCCTTGGGTATCCATAATATTATGTATATGTTATCGATATCAATGTTGAAAACTGTTATCTTTCACTTCATTTAAATTTTATTGGATTATATAGTTGCTTTACAATGTTGTGTTAGTTTCAGCTATACACCAAAGTGATTCAGTTATACATATACATATATTCATTCTTTTTCAGATTCTTTTCTCATATAGATTATCACAGAATATTGAGTACAGTTTCCTGTACTCTACTGTAGGTCCTTGTTGGTTATCTATCCGTCACTTTATTTGAATGACTGTGATTGCTGATATATTTTGCCGTGCTCAAAATGTAATAACCTTAGGGAAAGAACATGAGAATTGTATCGATTATTCTTTTTAAAGAGTACTTCTTTTGGCTCTTAGCACATCAGTCAGAGGGGAAGAAAATCTCATTTCTTCAGTTTTGATTGCGAGCTTGGAGAAGTTATAGGAGGGTGCATCTAAGTTATATCTTTAGTGACTATTTGTTCTTTATTTGTAGTCTGCCTCCATTTAAAAAATTGCATCATGTTTTAAATATAAAATTTATTGGTAATATAAATCAGAAAGAGTTAGCCTACCTTAAGGGACAGTTTGCATAGTTCACTCTGGTCTTTTTACTTTGTGTATGTTTTTAGGGAGAAGGGGTCTAGAGATTACAAAGAATGAAGGAAAGTTTCTGAACTAGGGATTGACCACTCACCACCTTTAATTTTTTTTGAGTGACTCTTGTAATGATTTCCTTCAGTTATGTCCTCCAAACCTGTAGTGTCCAGAAGAACTTATTTTAATATAGTCACATAAGACAAAGAAGACAGTTACTTCAAAAGAGAGATTTTCAAAGTGTGAGTGAAGGAAGAAGTTACACAAAAACACTATGATTTTTGATGAGCGTTTTCTTGGATATTTGGGCAAAGTGGGAGAACCTGAGATGATGTGTGCTAAGAGTATCAAGTTCTGTATAGTTTAAACCATAGTTATGCTGCGACGTTGAGCACCAGCTGCCAGAGACAAAGTCCATCATGGACTGATCACTGTGAAAACACCTGCTCCAAAGTGAATTTTGGTCCCTAGGCTTGGGTTATTTGATTCTTTGGAGTAGCCTCCACCATGATAACAGATGTCCAGGATTAGAAGTAAAACCTCAGCTGCAGTGGTGTCTCACATGTGTGCAGCCCAGAGCACATGAGATGTTAGAACTAGCTTGTTCCCATGGAAAAATAAGATGCCTCTTTCAGAGCAGCTGGCATCGTGGACATTCTTCCACAGAAAGAACAGATTAACTATGCCTCTATCTTGAGTAGTCACATCTTTCTAAAACAAGCACTCTTAAGGAATATAGGGAAGTCTGTCAAGTTTGTTTCTTCAGTACTCTTATTTTACTTACTGATCATTGGATATCTTCAAAAAAGAAAGCTTACCATGGAAATGGTTAAAGAACACTTAGGTGCAATATTTTCCCTATATATATATTTTCCATTGGTAAATATGTGTACATTATATCTACAACTAAAGTTAAGAATAAAAGCAAAACACTTCCCCTATTTGGACATTACAGATTCTATTTAATAAAAAAATATACCTTAAAATCGCATGTTTGACATTTAAATTTGAGGTTAGTAGATATGTATGTCTTGTGATGCTCATGTTGTAAATAATGTCCGGGAAAGGAAAGGAAGGATGTCTGTGAATTGCCTATATGTATTCTTTATACTTTTTCCTCTAGATTTTTGTTTGGAGCAAGTGTCTTTTTCTTGTTGATTGGTAAGAATTCTTTTTATTTTTTAGGCACTAATTTCTTGCCAGTTATATATCCTCCCCTTCTTTATGGCTTGTCTCTTTGAACTTTAATAAGATCTTTTGTTCTACAGAACATTTTTTATGTTAATTTAAATGTAGTTTTAAATTTTAATTAAGACATCAATCTTGTGGTTTGACCTTCTTTTTTGTATCTTATTTAAGAAATCCTTCCCTTTTCAGATATCATAAAACTATTCTAAAAGTTAGATTATATTTTTAAACTTTTCCTATATGTCCCAAATTACTTTACAGCCTGTCATCTCACATTTAGACAGCTGAGAGAGAAGAGCAAAAGAATATAGAAGGATGTGATGACAGCCTTAGTGTAAGGGGGGAAATCCTGAGGTAAGAGAAGGCATGGCAAGTACAAATGCCAAAAAAATGAAAAAAAGGTCAAATTATATGGTGCATTAATTATTGGATGGTGGAAGGGGAGAGACTTAAAGAAGGAGGAATGGGTGAAGCTAGATGGATCTTGTCATACAAGGACTTAAATCCATTTAAGGTGTTTGGTTTTATTTTGAAATTAGTAGAGGGCAGTTGCAGGCTTAGAAAGTGGAGAGCAACACCATCTAATATACATTAAAAAAAGTCATTCTCTGTAATATGGGGAATGGATTAAAAGGGGCAGGATGAGGCAGGACAGGATAGGTAGAAATTGTGTAATAATCCAAGGTCAAGTTGATGGCAACTGAGGCCAATGTAGGGATAATCCCTATATTATGCTTCCCCAGAGATGGAGAAAAATAAGTTCAAGATAAATTTAGAAGATAATCAGATACTCTGTAGTGCCAATCGATAGCTATGACTGTTACCTCCAAAGAAGTTCATGGTGATGAAAGGAAACTTAAAAAGTTCTGAATAGAACATTTCACCCAGGGCCCATCCTTACTTCGAGAAATGTCTCATAGTTCATTGAGCAGCCTGCATATTATGAGCCTGGGAACTATTTAGAGAAATCTGTAAGGTCAGCAGAGAAGAAAATATCTGCTGAAAGCCAGCTCCATCTTTAAAGAGTGACTTTCTCACACACTTCTGGATAATGATTGCTTGTCCTTGTGCTCTTTTCCATTATCCAAAAACATCTTTCCTATCTCCCCAACATGTCATCATGGTACATTGATTTCTAACAGTTAGATATTCTCAGGATTAACAAATTGCTTAACGATACAAATATTTCAGAGTCTGGAAGTTTAAACATTTAAACATCATATCAACATATTTAATCAGATTGCTGGCTGACCCTGTCTGCACTAAAGGAGAAGAGAGTTTTCATTTACAGAAAGGGAAGGGAAGCCACTTTCGAGGTATTAGGGATCGAGACAAATTTATATGAATATATTCATTGTGTGAGTCTGTAAGTAATCTTGTGATCCTAGTTCTCAATGGATAAAAGGAGAGGAAATGCTGCATAGCTGTCTACAGAAAAGTTTTTGACCCCAAAAGAGGAAAAAACAACTTCTTCTGTATTCTCTTTTATCCTTTTTATCCCACTGTCCTCTCCATTATTTTTATGTAATTCAGTCATTATTTGCCTGAATTTGGTATTTTGATAGTTTTAACATCATTAAGGTTTAGACTATTGAATGGGTAAAATTGGATTATGGGGGGGGTGGGAGTTAAAATACCATTTATGCCATTGTTCTATAGAGAAATATACATTCTAAGGTCCAAACACCAATTCAAAAAGTAGAAATATGAAAAAATCTATTTATAATTTGAGAAGTACTATAATATCTTTTTAATATAGTTGAAGTTCTGTCTGTCTTAACTTAGATGTGGAAATTGTGTGTCCATTCCCTATGTGGATAATTCTATTAATAAATTACAGGTATGTGATAAATCTATTTTGTGTTCTTTCCTGTAGAGCAGGAGTTTTCAACCTGAAATCCATGAATCCACCAAAATTATATGCTTAACTTCGTGGCCAGATGTGTTAGTGTGGAAAATGTACACACAGAGAAGGAATATAAATGCCATAATCTTGCCTTCCACACCATCAATCTACTGAACTAGACTCAAGACTTCCTATTTCTTTAACATTGTCAGTTTCCTTCTTCTTTGGAAATATTTGAAAGTATAGAAGGAGAGATTATTTTCATTTTCCTGGGATGACTGGTTAAGAAGATACTGGTAGGACTTCTATAAGAGCTGTGGCATTATTTTTTTTCCTATTCACACTTCCGTTGTCCTGGGCTGTTTGAAGTGACCTCCAGATTACCTGCCAGAACAATGCAGTTTTCTCTCCTCGGTGAGTCAGACACCTAGGTCTAAAATTGGACAGAATATGTGTGTCTCTGTGTATACATAAGTGCATGTGTGTGTATATAAATGTACATGTATATAATTTCTTCTCAAATGCCTCAGCTGAGGTTGGAAATTGTTTTGGGGTCATAAACTGCAAGGTAGCAACAGCCAGAGAGGGCAGACCAGATGGTTTTTTTTTTTTTTTTTTTTCCTCTTTTTGCTACAGATGAACAGTGGGAAGTTTTCCAAAACAGGAGAAATCACCTTTTGAACAGATTCCTAAGGCAGGTTATAATTGATAGTGAGGTCAAGATAATCTATTCCAGTTCTTATATCTGCCCTTTTATGGAGGACACAGAGATTAATTAATTTCAGAACTGCTATTTGAGAAGTCAGAGGTTTTTCTGCTTCCTGATCTTTTGGATGTGACCTAATTTTTTTCTCTCGGAAGGCTTGTATGATTGCTCTTTAGCTCTGATTCTGAAATGTCTACATTCATGGAGACTTGGCTGACAGGGTCTTGGTGCTCAGACCTGGTGTCAGGCCTGAGCTTCTGAGGTGGGAGAGCTGAGTTCAGGACATTGGACCACCAGAGACCTCCTGGCCCCTAGTAATATCAGTTGGCAAGAGCTCTCCCAGAGACCTCTGTCTCAATGCTAAGACCCAGTCTCCACTGAACGAGCAGCAAGCTCCAGTGCTGGACACCCCATGCCAAACAACTAGCAAGACAGGAACACAACCCCACCCATTAGCAGAGAGGCTGCCTAAAATCATAATAAGTTCACAGACACGCCAAAACACACCACCAGACACAGTCCTGCCCACCAGAAAGACAAGGTCCAGCCTCATCCACCAGAACACAGGCACCAGTCCCCTCCACCAAGAAGCCTACACAACTCACTGAACCAAACTTACCAACTGGGGGCAGACACCAAAAATAATGGGAACTATGAATGTGCAGCCTGCAAAAAGGAGACCCCAAACACAGTAAGCGAAGCAAAATGAGAACACAGAGGAATATGCAGCAGATAAAGGAGCAAAGTAAAAACCCACCAGACCAAACAAATGAAGACAAAATAGGCAGTCTACCTGAAAAAGAATTCAGAGTAATGATAGTAAAGTTGATTCAAACTCTTGGAAACAGAATGGAGAAAATACAAGAAACGTTTAACGAGGACCTAGAAGAACTAAGGGCAAACAAACAGTGATTAACAACACAATAAATTAAATTATAAATTCTCTAGAAGGAATCAATAGCAGAATAACTGAGGCAGAAGTAAGGATAAGTGACCTGAAAGATAAAATAGTGGAAATAACTACCGCAGAACAGAATAAAGAAAAAAGAATGAAAAGAATTGACAGTCTCAGAGACCTCTGGGACAACATTAAATGCACCAACATTCGAATTATAGGGGTCCCAGAAGAAGAAGAGAAAAAGGGACTGAGAAAATATTTGAAGAGATTATAGTTGAAAACTTCCCTAACATGGGAAGGGAAATAGTCAATCAAGTCCAGGAAGCATAGATAGTCTGATACAGGATAAGTCCAAGGAGAGTCACACCAGGATACATATTAATCAAATGATCAAAAATTAAATACAAAGAAAAAATATTAAAAGCTGCAAGGGAAAAGCAACAAGTAACATACAAGAGAATCCCCATAAGGTTAACAGCTGATCTTTCAGCAGAAACTCTGCAAGCCAGAAGGGAGTGGCAGGACACATTTAAAGTGATGAAAGGGAAGAACCTACAACCAAGATTACTCTACTCAGCAACGATCTCATTCAGATTTGATGGAGAAATTAAAACCTTTACAGATAAGCAAAAGCTAAGAGAATACACACCACCAACCCAGATTTACGACAAATGCTAAAGGAACTTCTCTAGGCAGGAAACACATGAGAAGGAAAAGACCTACAATAACAAACCCAAAACAATTAAGAAAATGGTAATAGGAACATACATATCGATAATTACCTTAAGTGTAAATGGATTAAATGCTCCAACAAAAGACATAGACTGGCTGAATGGATATAAAAACAAGACCCATATATATGCTGTCTACAAGAGACCCACTTCAGACCTAGGGATACATACAGACTGAAAGTGAGAGGATGGAAAAACATACTCCATGTAAATGGAAATCAAAAGAAAGCTGGAATAGCAATTCTCATATCAGACAAAATAGACTTTAAGATAAAGACTATTACAAGAGGCAAAGAAGGACACTACATCATGATCAAGGGATCAATCCAAGAAGAAGATATAACAATTGTAAATAATTATGCACCCAACATAGGAGCACCTCAATACATAAGGCAAATGCTAACAGCCATAAAAGGGGAAATTGACAGTAACACAGTCATAGTAGGGGACTTTAACACCCCGCTTTCACTAATGGACAGATCATCCAAAATGAAAATAAACAAGGAAACACAAGGGCTTCCCTGGTGGCACAGTGGTTGAGGGTCCACCTGCCGATGCAGGGGACATGGGTTCATGCCCTGGTCAGGGAAGATCCCACATGCCGCGGAGCAGCTGGGCCCGTGAGCCATGGCCGCTGAGCCTGTGCGTCCGGAGGCTGTGCTCGGCAACGGGAGAGGCCACAGCAGTGAGAGGCCCACGTACTGCAAAAAAACAAAAAAAAACAAGGAAACACAAGCTTTAAATGATACATTAAACAAGATGGACTTAATAGATATTTATAGGACATTCCATCCAAAAACAACAGAATACATTTTCTTCTCAAGTGCCCATGGAACATTCTCCAGGATAGGTCATATCTTGGGTCACAAATCAAGCCTTGGTAAATTTAAGAAAATTGAAATTGTTTCAACTATCTTTTCCGACCACAATGCTATGAGACTAGATATCAATTACAGGAAAAAATCTGTAAAAAATGCAAACACATGGAGGCTAAACATTACTAAAACACCAAGAGATCACTGAAGAAATCAAAGGAATCAAAGAGGAAATCAAAAAATACATTGAAACAAATGACAATGAAAACATGATGATCCAAAACCTATGGGATGCAGCAAAAGCAGTTCTAGGACGGAAGTTTATAGCAATACAATCCTACCTCAAGAAACAAGAAAAAGTTAAAATAAACAATCTAACCTAAATGAACTAGAGAAAGAAGAACAAAAAAACCCAAAATTTAGCAGAGGAAAGAATCATAAAGATCAGATCGAAAATAAATGAAAAAGAAGTGAACGAAACGATAGCAAAGATAATAAAGCCAAAAGCTGGTTCTCTGAGTAAACAAAATTGATAAATCTTTAGCCAGACTCATCAAGGAAAAAAGGGGAAAGACTCAAATCAACAGAATTAGGAATGAAAAAGAAGTAAAAACTGTCACTGCAGAAATACAAGGGATCATGAGATTACTATAAGCAACTATATGCCAATAAAATGGACAACCTGGAAGAAGTGGACAAATTATTAGAAAAGCCCAACCTTTAGAGACTGAGCCAGGAAGAAATAGAAAATACAAACACACCAATCACAACCACTGAAATTGAAACTGTGATTAAAAATCTTCCAACAAACAATAGCTCAGGGCCAGATGGCTTTATAGGCGAATTCTATCAAACATTTAGAGAAGAGCTAACACCTTTCTTTCTCAAACTCTTCCAAAATACAGCAGAGGGAGTAACACTCCCGAACTCATTCTTCGAGGCCATGATCACCCTGATACCAAAACCAGACAAAGATGTCACAAAAAAAGAAAACTACAGACCAATATCACTGATGAACATAGATGCAGAAATCCTCAACAACATATTAGCAAACAGAATCCAACGGCACATTAAAAGGATCATACACCATGATCATGTGGGGTTTATCCCAGTAATGCAAGGGTTCTTCAATATATGCAAATCAATCAATGTGATAAACCATATTAACAAACTAAAGAATAAAAACCATATGATCATCTCAGTAGATGCAGAAAAAGCTTTCAACAAAATTCAACACCCATTTATGATAAAAACCCTGCAGAAAGTAGGCATAGAGAGAACTTACCTTAACATAATAAAGGCCATATATTACAAACCCACAGCCAGAATCTTTCTCAGTGGTGAAAAACTGAAACCATTTCCAGTAAGATCAGGACGAAGACAAGGTTGCCCACTCCCACCACTATTATTCAACATAGTTATGAAAGTTTTAGCCACAGCAGTCAGAGAAGAAAAAGAAATGAATCCAAATCAGAAAAGAAGAAGTAAAACTGTCACTGTTTGCATATGATATGATACTATGCATAGAGAATCCTGGAGATGGCATCAGAAATCTCCTAGAGCTAATCAGTGAATTTGGTAAAGTAGCAGGATACAAAATTAATGCACAGAAATCTCTTGCATCCCTATACACTAATGATGAAAAATCTGAAAGAGAAATTAAGGAAACGCTCCCATTTACCATTGCCACAAAAAGAATAAAATATCTGGGAATAAACCTACCTGAGAAGATGAAAGACCTGTATGCAGCAAACTATAAGACAGTGATGAAAGAAATTAACGATGATACAAACAGATGGAGAGATATACCATGTTCTTGGATTGGAAGAATCAACACTGTGAAAATGGCTGTACTGCCCAAAGCAATCTACAGATTCAATACAATCCCTATCAAACTACCAATGGCATTTTTCACAGAACTAGAACAAAAAATTTCACAATTTGTATGGAAACACAAAAGACCCTGAATAGTCAAAGCAATCTTGAGAAAGAAAAAAGATGCTGTAGGAATCAGGCTCCCTGACTTCAGACTGTACTACAAGCTACAGTAATCAAGGCACAAAAACAGAAATATAGATCAATGGAATAGGAAAGAAAGCCTAGAGATAAACCCATGTACATATGGTCACATTATCTTTGATAAAGGAGGCAAAAATATACAAGAGAGGAAAGACAGCTTCTTCAATAAGTGGTGCTGGGAAAACTGGACAGCTACATGTAAAAGAATGAAATTAGAACACTCCCTAACACCACACACAAAAATAAACTCAAAATGGATTAAAGACCTGAATGTAAGGCCAGAAACTATCAAACTCTTAAAGGAAAACATAGGCAGAACAGTCTATGACATAAATCACAGCAAGATCCTTTTTGACCCACCTCCTAGAGAAATGGAAATAAAAACAAAAATAAACAAATGGGACCTAATGAAACTTCATAGCTTTTGCACAGCAAAGGAAACCATAAACAAGATGAAAAGACAATGCTCAGAATACAGAAAATATTTGCAAATGAAGGAACTGACAAAGGATTAATCTCCAAAATTACAAGCAGCTCAATATCAAAAAACAAGCAACCCAATCCAAAAATGGGCAGAAGACCTAAATAGACGTTTCTCCAAAGAAGATATACAGATTGCCAACAAACACATGAAAAGATGCTCAACATCACTAATCATTAGAGAAATGCAAATCAAAACTATAATGAGGTATCACCTCACACCGGTCAGAATGGCCATCATCAAAAAGCCTGCAAACAATAAATGCTGGAGAGGATGTGGAGAAAAGGGACCCCTCTTGCACTGTTAGTGGAAATGTAAATTGATACAACCACTATGGAGACCAGTATGGAGGTTCCTTAAAAAACTAAAAATAGAACTACCATACGACCCAGCAATCCTGCTACTGGGCATATACCCTGAGAAAACCATAATTCAAAGAGAGTCATGTACCACAATGTTCATTGCAGCACTATTTACAGTAGCCAGGACATGGAAGCAATCTAAGTGTCCATTGACAGATGAATAGGTAAAGAAGATGTGGCACATATATACAATGGAATATTACTCAGCCATAAAAAGAAGCGAAATGCAGTTATTTGTAGTGAGGTGGATGGACCTAGAGTCTGTCATACAGAGTGAAGTAAGTCAGAAAGAGGAAAACAAATATCTTATGTTAACAATAGATATGGAATCTTAAAAAAAAAAAAATGGTTCTGAAGAACCTAGGGGCAGGACAGGAATAAAGACCCAGACATAGAGAATGGACTTGAGGACATGGGGAGGAGGAATGGTAAGCTGGGTTGAAGTGAGAGAGTGGCATGGATATATATACCCACTACCAAACGTAAAATAGATAGCTAGTGGGAAGCAGCCGCATAGCACAGGGAGATCAGCTTGGTGCTTTGTGACCATCTAGAGGGGTGGGTGGTATAGGGAGGGTGGGAGGGTGGGAGACGCAAGAGAGAGGGGATATGGGGATATATATATATATGTATAGTTGATTCACCATGTTGTACAGCAGCAACTAACGCAACATTGTAAAGCAATTATACTCTAATAAAGATGTTAAAAAGAAAAAAGAAAAGCCCTTGATGGGAGCTGTAGTGAAAAAAAAAAAGAAAATTGTTTTTATACTTGGATATAACCTAGATAATTATTTTCATATCCCGTGTCAGTTTGAGTCAGTAAAAGAAAGTAGGAGTCTAAAATAAATAAATAAATAAATAAATAATAAAAAAGTAGGAGTCTAGAGTGATGAATTAGTTTTAAAGTGATCTTGTCAGTTTGATTAAAAAATTTGTTGCCAGCTTGGTATGCGCAAAACTGAGGCTGAGATTTGTGTCTGGCACTTTCTTCTTACCTGCTGAAGGGTAGAATCAAAGGCATTTTTTAAAGTTGGCATCAGAATGAGGCATAATATATGTTTCATAAATGGGTTTTATAGTTACCTTTTATGAAAAGAAACTATTACTGAGTAGTCTGTAAGACTTACCTTCTTATTATCTGATCATACACATGTAAGCTTTAAGATAGTAGATTCCCAGCACAGTTTTGTAAGATTTTTCTCCTCTCATTATCCCGGGCTCTTTATTTCATCTTCAGTAGGTCTGGCTCAGTGTTACAGGCTGTAAGAAATCTGTACTGTGACTTGTTAAATCTTCTCATAAAAAAAATACAGGCTATGTGTCCCTCTTTAAAGCCATGTGCAAGTAACAAAAGGAATAGAAATTCTGAACAAGAAACTTGGATCAAGGGAACAGACCTAGTGGGAACATTAATAAAAGTTTTCATTTAATTGAGCTCTTATGCTTATTTTATGTAGTGCTTATTATAACCCAGTGAGTAGGATTATCATCACCCGTGTGTTATACATGATGAGACTGAGGCTGAGAGAGTTGGAATAACTTGCTTTAATTTACATTGCTAGCAGTTGGCAAAGCTGGGATTCTAACCCTCATAGGGTTATACTGAGGTTATACTGAGGATATACACAGGTAAAGTACTCAGCCCGGAGCCAGAGACAAAGGCAGCATCCCTCCTTCTGGGAGTGGGAGGGGGGTGAAGGAGGAGGTGGAGAAGGAGCAGTGACTGCAGAAGCAACAGTAGCTGCAGCCGTTTCTGCTCAGCATTCTACATACCTTTCCTCTAGATTTTCATCCAGATGGCTGCAGACTCATTTGTATATTACCTCTCAGTGTCTTTATTTGAATCTCAGTTGTGAGGTTGACTTGAAGCCTCCAATTTGTTCTGCATATTTTCTTCCTCACTATCTTGAAACCACCTTTACACATTTGAAACTCTAACCTCACCTTTAGGATTCTCTCCAGTTCAGTGATCCATCACCACTAAGCCTTCCTTAGGGCCTTTCTTGCCAGGTTAACCTGCTGTTCTGAAAGATGGTTTCTCTCCCTGCACTTGGTGGCCTCAACTAAGGATATTCCCTATGAGGAAATAGCACAGGATTTCATGATGCCCAAAGGCCCTGTTCTACACCCAGGAAGTCATTCATTTCCTTTAGCATCTCTTATCTCTTTGAGGATGCCACACCATCCTCACACCGCCAGACTGCTGCGTGCTGCTCTGGCTTTCTCCCTAGAGGCAGGTCTGAGGAGCTGAGCCTGCTTTGTCCTCCTTTCTTCTCATCTTAGAGGTTTGTATTTACAAGTCTTGGCTACACAGTGTAATTCACTTACCTTGACTTTTATGTTAGTAAGCCTTTCAGACTTCCTCTCTGCCCTTCATACAACACCTCAGAGAAAACTACATTGATCCTTTTCTCCACATGACTCTATATCACCAACAAAAATGTCCTCTTGTAGGTTAAACAAGAGGTGTCCTTATTATCTCAGGGATGCAGTGTGTATCTTTTTTTTTTTCTTTTAGTTTTATTGATCTTTGCTATTGTTTTCTTTGTTTCTATTTCATTTATTTCTGTTCTGACCTTTATGATATCTTTCCTTCTACTAACTTTGGGTTTTGTTTGTTCTTCTTTCTCTAGTTCCTTTAGGTGTAAAATTAGATTGTTTATTTGAGATTTTTCTTGTTTCTTGAGGTAGGCTTGTATTGCTATAAACTTCCCTCTTAGAACTGCTTTTGCTGCATCCCATAGGTTTTGGATTGTCGTGTTTTCATTGTCATTTGTCTCTAGGTATTTTTTTGATTTCCTCTTTGATTTCTTCAGTGATCTCTTGGTTATTTAGTAACATATTGTTTAGCCTCCACGTGTTTGTGATTTTTACGGATTTTTTTTCCCTGTAATTGATTTCTAATCTCACAGTGCTATGGTCAGAAAAGATGCTTGATATGATTTCAATTCTGAGGCTTGATTTGCGGCCCAAGATGTGATCTATCCTGGAGAATGTTCCATATGCACTTGAGAAGAAAGTGTAATCTGCTGTTTTTGGATGGAATGTCCTATAAATATCAATTAAATGTATCTGGTCTATTGTGTCATTTAAAGCTTGTGTTTCCTTATTATTTTTCTGTTTGGATGATCTGTCCATTGGTGTAAGTGAGCTGTTAAAGTCCCCCACTATTATTGTGTTACTATCAATTTCCTCTTTTATGGCTGTTAGCAGTTGCCTTATTTATTGAGGTGCTTGTATGATGGGTGCATATAAATTCATAATTGTTATATCTTCTTCTTGGATTGATCCCCTGATCATTATGTAGTGTCCTTCCTTGTCTCTTGTAACATTCTTTATTTTAGTGTCCTTCCTTGTCTCTTGTAACATTCTTTATTTTAAAGTCTATTTTATCTGATATGAGTATTGCTATTCCAACTTTCTTTTGATTTCCATTTGCATGGAATATCTTTTTCCATCCCCTCACTTCCAGTCTGAATGTGTCCCTTGGTCTGAAGTGGGTCTCTTGTAGACAGCGTATATATGGATCTTGTTTTTGTATCCATTCAG